>JAMLFT010001599.1:0-29803 GCA_026544285.1 Pachyrhizus erosus
AAATATATTTTATAATATATATTTAAAAATAATATTATTATTATAAATATAGTATCATATTATACAAAACATGATCCATCAAATCATCAAAATTATTAATAATATATATTTGTTTAAAAAATTTAGATATTTTAAAATAATATAAAACCTTAAATCGAATTAGAACAATTCAAGATATAATCTAAATCTGTATCCAAATACATCCAATCTAATTTTTAAAATCTAAACATTTACAAATCAAATTTAGATTGAGTTGGTTTAAATGATGCATTAAGTCTTATCCACCCTTACTTATATATCATTAAAGTTGTTGAGATATTACTTTTAAATAATTTATTAATTAGTTTTTATTAATAACATAAGTTATTTTGTTTAAAAAGATTTAAATTATCACTTAAAATAAATGAATATTTGTAAAATGATATTTATGCAAGAAAATGCCAATAATCAAAATAATTTATTAGGATAACTTTTAAAAACTATCCTAATAACAATGTCAAATCCTTTTGTCATGAGTCCAAGTATTACTATTCAAAATCTTGATTACAATAAAGCTTGACTAGACTTTAACTTTCCATTAAGGAGTCTAGGCTAAATTAAAAGTTTAACATGATTCTTTTCCTAAGATTTAATCTAAAATATTTTTTATATTAATTTTCTTTATCAAAAATACCTTTAATAATGAGTCATTTTTTGAATTCAATTAATAATAGGTAAAATATATTAATATTTCGGATACTTTGAAAATCTAACTTTATCTTATATGTATAAAGGATATTTTAGAAACATTAATTTGATTATTCTCATATATATAACCAATAAAAATTTAAATAATAAATATGTTAATAACAAGAGAGATGAAAAGAATTAAAAAATACTAATAAATATAATAGAAAAAAAGAATTAAAATGTGTTTTATTAAGGTTAAGGGTAATTTTATAAAATACATAAATTTTAAAAACAGATTTAATTATAATAATTAAATTAACTATTTTTATTTTTAATAAATTAATTAATTGATTCTTATAAAAAAATTGAAAGAAGTACCTTTTAATATTATTATAGAAAGATGAGAAAATCTAGACTAAAATACCTAGAAGGCTACCATTAAAATTAAAGAGATGATAAAATAAACCTTTCAAATTTTTCATTTATTGTCGATACGCTAAAGGAGATACACTTATATAACCTAATTGATCCCAACAATTGAATAATAACCCTATAAATGTCATAATTTCACTTTAAGAAATTTTAAAAGAACACACTAAATAATAGTATCCTAATATTTAAATACTATTCTCCGTAAAATCCTTAATTCACATTATTTTTCTTCTTTTTGTCTATCTAATTCATCCTATTAAATTAATTTAGTGACGGACCTTCGTTTTAATTGGTGTTGATTAATTTTGATTAGAGTGTTAAAATAATGGATTGACAGTTAATAATTGAATCAATAATTGAATAAATTGGAGAACCGGTAGGATAAGTTTAGCGGTAAAAATTGGAATAAATAGATGTATTAAATTCGATTTTCATTGCCATCTTATTTACTAAAATAAAAGTTGAATAACACACATTCATCTTCTCTTGGTTGATTGAATTAAGTGGGAGTAAAATTAAAAATAAATTATTAAAATAAGGTTATTTTGTAGGAGTGATACATTAAACTATTTATCCATCATCCATTGAATTCATCCATATTTAATTTTATCAAATTTGTGAATTACAAAAATAAAAATTAAATGGATTGGATCCAATCTATCCATTTATTTTTATGAATAGTTAATGATTGATCCATTATTTTTTTTCAAAATTCAATGAATTCTCTAATATCAATAATTAATGGATCAAAACTAATCCAACATATTTTTTTATATTTTTAACTTTTTCAAAATTTATTTTTTAAAAATTCTTCAAGAAATACATTTTTAAAAATTCTTCAAAAAATACATTTTTGAAAATTCTTATAAAAAATCTTTTTTAATAATCCAAATTCATTACTAAATAAAAATTTAAATTATTTAAAATTTAACTTAATTTTTTAAAAAATAAGATTAAAAAAATTAGTTGAAGCCTTTCTCGATTAATCTTAATTGAGAAAATTTTGGTTAACCTTGAATGAAATTGTTTTTGGTCAATCATGGTTGGAAGTTTTTCTGCCACTCTTAGCTAGAGTTATTTTTCGCCGACATCAACTATAGTTACTTTAAACCAATATTGGTCAAGGCTTGGCTAGGCCATTATTCAATTGATGTTGGCCAATGTTATTTTTAGTCGACTTAAGATGAGTTGTTTTCAACTAACATTAACCAAACATGTTTTTATCCAACCTCAACTATAACTTTTTTGGCCAATCATTGTTAGGGTTGTATTTTGGTCAAAGCCATTTTCAACTCACATTGACTAGGGTTGATTTCCATCGACATCGGTCAGGGTACTATTCAATCAACCTTGAGTAAGGCTTTTTTTTGTCGATCTTAACCAAAGTTGTTTTTAACCAACATCAACTAGGTTTGTTTTCGATTAACCTCAATTATTGTACCACTCCTTTTTATTTACTCTTAATAATTAAGAAATTGTATTTAAAATAACCTAACTCTCTCAGGAAATTACAATTTGACAATATCATAACCATTCACAAAACTTTTACTCTGAGTTCTTACCACTTAATTAAACAAGATAAATGAAGTCATAAAACTTATTATTACATCATTACAATATCCTTGATATTCAAACAAAACATCTCCTTAACTATTCTCTAGGATTAATTTGATTTAGTCAGACCCTTCAGAAGGATCTTCTTCTTTTGTAGAGTTTTCTTTTTTTTTTGGATCATTAGCTTGTACTGACCCTATGGAGGATTATGGAGGTTGAGGGGTCTGAGGTCATCTTCGCATGGCTGGAATACCAGCGAATCTAGGTGGTGGAGTTTGAGATAAGGCCACTGGTAAGTCTACATGATAAAACTGCTAGGGAACTACAATATTAGCAAGTCTGGAAGCAAATCGAACATATCTCACGAATGTGTCATCTCCTTGGATTCTGTCATAGGTCCATCTTCATTCCAAGGATATTACGATCAGGTGAAATAATGGTTGGAAATTATCTGCCATTAGTGTTTGAAAAGATAGGGGGTGTAGGAGTGAGTTATCTATCCTTGGGTAACACATATATCTAAATAAAGAGGGTGATTTATCTAATGAAGACTCTCATCTCATCGTACGTGCCTAATAAGGAATTCTACTTGATTTTGGACCCTTTGCAACTGTTAATACTATTAACTTCGAGAAGGCTTACGCGAGCGTGTCATTAATAATCCAAGTTGCAATCTTTGATGGACGATCGGGAGTCCATATCCTGCCTGATACTCGATACAGGATACTCTTAACCGAATCTTGGTAATGCTCTGCTTTGTTGGGGAAGCCAAGCCAGTTTTGTGACACCCTCTTCACTTTGAGCAGTTCTCAACTTGACACCTTATCTACCCCCAAGGTCTCACTAGAGTCTGCGTACATTCCTCAAATACCTTTTGTGATCAACCATTGCATTCCTCATTCTTAATTCTTCCTCGATAAGGTTTTAAGTTTTAAGTCATCATTGTCTGAGCATATATCAGTTCATCATCTATCCTAGGGTTATTTTAGAATTTACTATCTCAAATGGACAATGATCAAGAATATTTACCTTCCACTAATAATGGAGGTATGAAATCATATTTACATAATCAATCCAACACATTTAAATGCATAATCAATAAACACAATAATAATAATAATAATATGTATTAAATTCAAATAACAAGGCAAGGGGCAAAATGGTCATTTCACCTTTTCTTACACGATTTCTTTTTATCTTTATATTTCTACGAAAGATGTAAGTATAGGAGATTTTAAATCTCTATTAGTCTTAGTTTGAAATTTTTACTAAAAAAATATATTTTTCAAGAATTTACTTAAGAAGGGTATTTTGATCATTTAGTAAAAATTTATCCTTTTAGAGATTTCTTCGTCATTTTTCAACTTAAAATTTTTTCATGATAGTTACTAATGCTAGAAAAGGGTTCAGACTATTTTTCCTGAATTTGAAATGATCAATCAATGGTAAAATTTTGTTTTTATAACCTTGGGGTATTTTGGTCATTTTGGAATAAAAATTATCCTCGAGGATTTTTGAATTTTTAAAAATGATAAAAGTTTACTAGGCTTAAACCTAGACTGGTTCTGAAACCTTTTCCCCTAATTCATTAACCAAAAGGGTTAAATTTCAAATTTTATCTCTTAGGGGTATTTTGGTAATTTTTAGAAAAATAAGTTAATTTTATTCAAACTTTTTGAGAAAAATTACTTTTATATTTATGCTCAGAAATAGAGCTATGTTCTATACTTGTTTCAAAATTTGAATGAATAAGAATGACACAGAAGTGAAAAAAAAAATAGAATAGATGTATTTTAGTAATTTTTTTACCTTAGGAGCAAAATGGTCATTTGACAATTCTTTCATCTTCAACCTCCCTCAAAACTCTGGTTTTGGTTCGAAACCAGTTTTCAAACTTTCAATTTTTCCTATTTTTTCCCTATGGAATAAGGCATATTGAATCTAATTAAATTTTCATCAAACTTTTGATATTTATAAATCTTCATTCGTCTATATTGGTCCTGTCTTCGTGTTTGGAACAGTGACGAACCTGAGCTTCAAGCTCGAGTTCAATCCTTGATCTTCTTTCATTTATTTTGACAATTTTTCATTTAGAAAGATTTGAAGTACCTAACTCAAGTCAACCCTACCTAAAATTTGGCTCAAACACAAACAGATAGAGGCATCAAAGTTCTCATTTATCAGAATTCGAATTTTTCAAACTCAAATTCGTTCTAGGATAATTATTGAGTTTTAGAGTATCAAATTTTTCAGAAATCAAATTAGAACATTTTAGAATGATTTTATGAATCAAATTTGAAGAAAAAGATAACTCCTCCTACCTGGATTGAGTTTTTCGGTGAGGCTTGCGGCGAAACTCCAATGACCTTGCTAAATTTTGATTCTCTGAGTAATTCTTCAAATTTCTTGGACAAAAATGAAGCATGAAAGATTCCTAAGCTTTCTGGATTAGAACGAGACAATGAGAGTGAGAGTTTAGGGAGTATTCGATGAAGGAATCATGATTTTTATTTTCTCGATTTCCTATTATAGGCCTCCGTTGCCTCCTTTCTTCGCGTTTAAGCATTCATAGATTATGGATGAGTCTATGGTGTAGGCATAGGGTGGCATAAGTGCAGGATAATGTGTTTCAGAAGAAGGAGTCTCGAGGTTGAAGGAGGTGACGAAACTGCTTCAATAACAGTATGTGTTTTGAAAATTAACTTAAGTAGTTTTTAATTCGTAAAAATAACAGCGATGGGCCTAGCGGTCAAATGACAACCCCTATAATCCAATATTCTCTTCGACCCTCACATGTCGCTCCTTGAATCTGCCCCACCACTTTTTTCTTAATATGCGTTTTATTTTTTTCTCTTTAACCCCGACGCCCAAGCCTTATGCTTATTTAATTTCATTTTAATGCTACCCCTCGTTGGGTAGCTTAATTGGCTCGTTCTCTCTCCTGTCAGGGTACGGGTTCGAGCCTGCCCTGACCCCTTCCCTTTTATTCTTTATTCTTTTTCTTTTCTTTTAATTTCTATTTTTGATTTTAATAATTCTATTTTAAATTTCTAAATTCTTTCAAAAATCCTAAAAACTAAATTATATTTTTCTTCTACTGATTTAAATTTTCTTTTCACAATTATTTATTTTATTTAATACAAATTTATTTATTTAATCTAAAAATATTTATTTAATTTTATTTAATTCCTAAAATTTATTTTTAACTCTTGAAAATTATATTTTGATTTTATTCTAATGCTTCTCATTTTTATTCTTCCCTTCTTTATTTTTTTTTATTTTTTATTTTATTAAAATATTATAAACTAAATTTCTATTTGGAAATAAATTTATATCTCCATCCTTTTTATTTTAATTTCAAATTCTTAAAATTAACTAAAATCTTCTTTTTCTTTCTCTTTTTCTCTAAACAATATTCACTAGATGATATCTTCCTTATTGAAATTAATTCCTAAATCCTATTATAACTAGATAAATTATAAATAGAAAAAGAGATAAATCTAAAAATTTAAATTTATAATTATATCAAAAGTTAAGATGTTACAATTATAGGTGTTTTCAGTTAACATTGGTTAGAGATGTTTTCAATTGAGCTTAGCCAAACTATTATTCGACTAACCTTAGTCAGTCTTGTTTTCAACCAACATTAGAAAAGGATGTTTTCATCTAACCTCGTCTAGGACATTATTCGACCGACCTTGGTTAGGGTTACTTACAATCGTCCTTGGCTAAGACACTTTTGACTAACTTTGGCTAGAGTTGCTTTTGTTTGACCTCAGTCAAAGTTATTTTCAGTTGACATTGGTTAAAGTTGTTTTCGGCCAACATCAGCTAAAGTTGTTTTAGCTAACATTGGTTGGTATATTATTCAACTAACCTTCATTAGAGCTATTTATTTGGCTAACTTTAGTCAAGACTATTTTCAACTAGGATAATTTTCAAGTAACATCATCCATAGATGTTTTTAGTTAATCTCTGTCAAGATTGTTTTTTATCATCCTTGACCGAAAAAATCATTTGTTGAGGCTAATTGAAAACAACCATAGTTGATGTTGGCAAAAAAATATCTCGACCAAGGTCAAGCAAAAACAATCCTAGCTAGGGATTACAATAAAAATTGAACTCGTGGGTACTTGTTTGACACCACCTCAATTTTGACAAGGTAAACCCTCTTTGATCAGGAGCGAGTTTGAGTTTGAGTTTGAATTTTTTCTGATTTGGAAAGTAGGGTCTGGGGTTTGGGTATGGAACTCCTTGCCTCGCCCCCACCTTGTTACATATATTTTTAATTATTAATTATATATAATTTTACTATTATATATTATAAATAATATAATAATTAATTATGTAATTATGTTCATAATTTTTATAATTATTAAAAATATAAATTAATTATTTTAATAATTAAATAAAAAAATATAATAATAAAAATTAAATAATACAATTATAATTATATTTTTAACTAGAGACATATTTTAGTTTTCAAATGTTTATTAAGTTCTTTCTTATGTATTAATTTATACACACACATATATGTTTATTTTTTTATTTAAATTAAAATATAATTAATAACTTAATTTATTATTTTATTTAAAATATATGAATAAAATTAATTTTAAAAAATTGTGAGATGAGTTCCTCATGAATTTTTTAAAATCGATAAAACTTGATGAGGATGAGCTTAATTTTTTTATCCCTGCCTTTTATAAACCCAAACCTGTCTTACTTATGGTGGGGGTGGGGACAGGGAGAGCTAAACCTACCCCCGACCTCCAATGTTGTCATCCCTAGCGCTAGTCAAGGTTGGCTAAAAATAACCCTAGCCCAAGTCGACATAAAACCACCATGGTCGAGGTTGAATGAATAATGTCTCAGTTAAGGTCAAAGAAAAATATCCTTAGCCAATGTTGACTAAAAACAACTCTACCGAGATCGACCAAAAACAATCCTAGTTGAGGTTGATAAAAAACATGGACAAGGTCGATTGAATAATGCCCCTGTTGAGGTTGAACAAAAACATCTCTAGTCGATGTCAACTGAAAACAAATCTAGTTGAGATTGATTGAAAATAATCCTGGTTAAGGTTGACTAAAAATAGCATTGGTCAAGATCAATTGAAAACAACTCTAATCATGGTCGATAAAAAACAACCCTAGTCGAGATTAGCCAAATAATGTCCTAGTTAAGGTCGGCGGGAAACAACCTTGGCTAAGATTAGCTTAAAACAACCATGATTGTGGTAAATCAAAAAATGCCCTGACTTAACTGAAACTATCTTAATCGAAGTCAACCAAAAATATTTTTATTTAAGATTAATTAAAGATAATGTTGATTGAGGCTATGTTTAATTGTGTCTTTAAATTTTTTAAATATAAAAATATTTAATTTTTTTCAAATATGTTATTTTTACATATAAATTATATTTTCATACATGAAAAAATTATCAATAAATTAATCAAATAAATTATGAGTAGATCATATATTTTTTAAAATTAATAAATTAAATAAACTATTTTTATCCAATCCATTATAATTTTAAAATTTATGCTATTGATCCATTTTGCTGCCCGTATTACTTTGATAGATTTTATTAATATAAGATCGCTTTTATCATATACAAAAATTACTAAGACAGGCGACAATTTTCAGTGTCACCAATTTTATTTTATTTTTTAAATTGACCTGTGCTCCCTGTGGCAAGCCATCTGAGGCATGGACCATTGTTTTTTTTTTTAAAAAATGAAAAGGTCAAGCCACGTAAATATTGCAAATTCACATGACCAATTCTGAAAAAAGAGAAATTTCACATGTGTGATACGTATCTTGACAACTTAATACGTGGACAGAAGTATTTATTTAATTATTTAATATATTATTTATGATATTAAAGACATATATTTCTTTGTTTATTTATTTATGTGTATTTCTTATTATTTCAATTACTTTTGATTTTATAATTTTGAATTGTTTTTAATTTATTTGATTTTATTTATTATTATGCTTAATTTATTTTATTTAATTATTTAATGAATTTATTTATTTATTTATTAATAATCTACAGTTATGTACTATATTTATTTATCATGGTCTTACAGTACTGTTGATTTATTCTATTATGGTATTATTTCTTTATTTATGGTATCTTATTTTATTTATTAAATAAAACTTTTGCTATAGATGTATTTATGCATTTATTAATTATTTACTATAGTTATCTTATTGATTATATTATTTATATATTTATTTATGGTATTCAACGTGTGTGTAGACGTGTTTATTTACTTAAGTTTATGTGCTATTATTTTAATCGTTTATTTTGTTATTTTATAATTTTGAATAATTTTTATTTAATTCATCCATTTTATTTATTTATTAACTTACTAATGTCTATGTTCATTATGTCATTTTATTTATTGATATTTTAATTATTTATTTACTTATTTATTCATTAAATAATTATTTATGATATTATACTAATATGATATTATAGTATTATTCATTTATTATATTATGGTACTGATTATTTTGTTTATGGTATTTTATGTTATTTATTTATTAGGATTATGTTATTTATTATGCTATTTATTTATTTATTATTTATTTATTATAGTTATCGCATTAATTATATTACTTAATTATTTAATATATATTTTATTTATTTATGATATTAAGTACATGTTTATTTTTTTTATTTTTTATGTTTGTTTTTTATTTTTTAATTATTTATGTTATTATAATTTTATTTATTTATTTGTTAATTTTTTTATTTGGTATTTTATTTTATTTATTTAATGCATTTATATATTTATAATTTTATTTTCAACTACTATATTTATTTATTTATTATGATATTATTCACTAATGGTGTTAAATTAATATGGTATTAAAATATTACTTATTTATTAGATTATGATATTATTTATCGATTTATTTATTTAGGGTATTTTATTTATTTATTTATTTTGTAATTCTTTATTATAGTTATGTTATTGATTATATTTTTTAATTTTTAAGATACTATTTATATGCTTATTTGTGAAATTATATATATTAGTTTATCAATTGATGTTTATTTTATTATTTTAATTATTTATATTGTTATTTTAAATTTTTGAGTTGTTTTTTTAAAATGGAATTTTTTTTTAATTTAAGTGTTTAATATTAAAATTTGTAATATCAAAAAATGTTAAGCAAGACATTAGATACTTAAATTTTTATTTCACTAGTCACTTTATTAATACTTAACTAATTTTTATCAAATTTTTGAAATACATGTATGTACCTACATTTTAAACTTCCAAGATCCACTTTTTATTATCTAACTTAATTAAGTCTAATTATTAAGATTGGGTCCAAAGTTAATGACTAATCTAAAACATATATTATGCTTCTTTTGGTCACATTTCAAGATCAAACATTAATTGTTATGAAAACTTGAGTACATTTTACTGCAAAACTTATTCACTTAATTCCTTATCTTTATAAAAGAAATGTGTGCTTATCCCCCACTCTCTTTCAAACCCGTGAGCTTGTTGGGGAAAGTAAGGCCTAAATTTTATTTTGACACACCAATCATCAAAGTTAAATCAGTATATGGTCAATTATGAAAATAGGTTGGAAAGTCCTAGTCTCTAAGATGAAAATCGAGAGCTATGTAGCTCCAATTAATCACTTTATTTTCTCAAATACACCTAGGTTTTAGTTACATGAAAGGACTTGGTGTTGAATGAAAATTTTGTGTAATTATAATTAAGATTAGGTTTTATAGAAAAATCGTAAGCTGTAGGGTCAAAGAAAAACCAAGTTTTTAATTCTCACACATTCAAATGAGTGAAAGAATGATAATCTAAAAATTTGTATAATCTTCGTTTCATTCTTTTGTCATAAAAACCGTGGTTTATCTGACTAAAAAAGTGTAATCAAAATTTATTTAAAACTCTTTGAAAGTCAAGTGTTAATGTATAAACTTAAAATTTGTCTTTTATTATTGTTTTAAAACTGAAATTGAGAGGAGTATAAGTAACCTAAAATTATTTATTTTACTAACTATCATCTTAACTAAGTTATCAGAACAAAACAAAATTTTATTACTTCTAGGAACCAAAACACATACACACAAAAAAAAATTATTACATACCATTTCTATAATAAACCAAAACATGGTGAATAAAAAATAAAATCTTTCCTCTTTTGTTTATTGGGATCCAACACTCATATCCACACATAAATAGACATTAAAATTTATTTTGTCTTATATGGACAAGGTTAGGGTAGGAGAGCTAATAATATTTTTCATCAAAGATCTTTGCTTTTGTATGTTATTTTATGTGTGTGTTTGATTTCGCGTTAAAAAATTGATTTTGAATCTAAAATTAATTTTTAACAAATTTTTACATGTTTAGTTTCTCCATAATGTTTTTTGTTTTCATATGTTATCTTATGTGTGTTTGGTTTCGTGTTAAAAAATTAAGTGAGTTTGAAATTGATTTTGAACAAATTTTTATATGTTTGATTTTACGTTGAAAAAAATTATAATTAATTATAAATTTAAAATTAATTTTAAGTTGAAACAAATTTAAATAAAATAAAATAAAAAATTATACTAAGTTCTATTCTTAACTTAATTTTATAATAAAAATATTCAAATATAATCATAGCACTTAAAAATTAATTTTAACTAAATTCAATTTTATCCACTCATTCAAATATACTCAATATAAAAGTTATTTGTTTTCGTACGCCGTTTTATATCTCGAATTCGCAATAATGTTCAAACAGGTGAATTCATAATGCATTTGCAAAAGATAGTTTCGCAACATACAACATTACTGTAAAGTTAATGTTAAATAATTTAAAAAATTGGCTAAAAAACTTCTAGTTATAAATTATAGTTAGTTGAATGAGAATTGAGAATTTGGGAATATTTTTTAATTTATTAACTTTAAATAAGATATATGGAGGAGACGTCTGTGCCTGGACTTCTATAATAAACTCTTTAATATGCTTCTTTGTTTTTTTTTTTTTTTGTAATTTCAAGAGAACCTTATGCTCCCTTCAAATGAACCTGATTCGTCATTGAACTTTGGTAAGACTCAAACAGGATTAGACATTACATGGAATATTGCGGTGCATGCTGACTAGTACCCATAGATTTTAATTTAGCAATATGTGTTTGTTTTAATAGGCGTTATCAAATATAAAAACTCTCACTTGAGGGGAGTAAAATAAGGTCTCACATTTTATAAGTTTAACCTTTCATTCATCTCTTTGAAATAGTTAATGCAAATTTCACTTAAGTATTCTTTGGATTTAAAGACTTTTTCTGTCTTAAACTTTGTTGGATGTCATGTCCTCCTCCTATAGGAAAAAAAAAGAAAGAAAAAGGAGCTAAATTATAAATGTTCAAAGAGAAATACTACATTACCCAAACTAATAACTTTATGTTATGATCTATTTCCATTATTTTTTTTCGTTTGTGATCTATTTTTAGGTTAATAGCTATTTTCTTCCAGACAAAAATGATTTATACTGTTAATTATTTTTTTGTCCATGCAAAACCAAAGTTATCAAAAGATGTTTCTTAATTTGTTAAGGGGGGATATATATACTACTTACATCAATTTATTCCCACTGCCACTAGTTATATTGAGCTTCCACTTCTTTAAAGATAGGATTTAGGTTTCAATTAGTTCAAGATAATTCATCGGTAGGTGACATGTGATTTTATTTTAAATTTTTGTTGAGGTGGGAGTTTTTCATAATCTTATATGGGAACCAATATTTTCCTAATATAAAGTTTTAGAAATTAAATCCAATCTATTTCATACATCAAAAACAATGTTGTATACTGTTTGTTTGAAGTAACAAAAAAAAATTGTCTTCACCATACAAATTCGGCTACTCATATTATACGGACAAGAAAAATTAATAAACCCTTAGCATACGTGTAATGCTTTGAAAACCGGTATCCACTATCGAATGACGAAGATTTGTTGAAGATTATAATGACACATAAAGTGAATATTTTTAAAATTATAAAATCAAGACACCAAAGCGGGATGATTGACTTGCTAAAATCGTACCGTTAGAATAAAGATTTGCTTAAGTTGCACAAAGTTAAAAAAAAAAAAAAAAAAAAAGGTATATGAGATAATAAAACTTTATAAAGGTACTTATAGAAGTTTAACCAACAAATTGATAGCCCTAACATGATTCTTGATTTTTTTAGCATTTAATCTTATGTATTGTTTGATTCTAAATGTATTGATATTAATTTATTTTATATTACTTTTATTTCTATATATAAAATATAAAAGATAGAATTTTTTAATTATAAGAAATATATGACTATTTTTAAATATATTAACTGTTAATTTTTTTTATATTTTTAAATTTATTGTAAAATTTATTAATAAAAGATCACATATTTTATGAAAGTAGAGATATTTATTGAGGTATTAATAATATATTTTATCATTTCCCAAAATAATTATAATTTTAATATTTAAAAAATATTCTAAAAGATTTATGTTTCTTAGTTTATAATAATATATTAAAATATTTATTCTAATTTTATCTTTAAAATTTAATAATATATTTATTGAAATTAAAAAAATAAAGATACTTTAGTAAAATTATCTTTTAATAAATATTATTTTTTTAAAATTTAATTTATATAAAAAAAATCTTAAACTACAGTTATTTTGGACAGAAAAAATAATTTATACTCATTAAAAAATTCTTTAATTATGAGTAGTGTTTTAATCATGTAATTACCACTTAAATCAATTAATATTATAAATATTTTTAAAATAAAACTTAAATTTATAATAATATTAATTAAAATAAACTAATTTAATTATTTTTATTAGTCTAAATCAATTAAATATTTATTTTTTATATATACAAACAAATGTAATAACATATAAGATCGGTAAAATTTTCTTTGTTCTTGACTATGATTGGTTGGATAACTTTCTGTACCCCCATAAAAATGGAGACAAATAATAAGTTATCAGTGCCTGTTGATTCAAGTGACAAAAAAACCTGATTTCCCTTGACTAATAACTCAAATTTTATGAATGGAAAAATATAAGTGTTAAAAAGCATCTTGCTTTTTTTTTTCTTTTCTTGAATAAGAGAAAAAATGTTGATATATGGAGTACCAGGGGTGCTCCTAACCCAAATACATAAGGTACTGTTTTACATCAGTGAAGAATCTAATTATAGCTCAATTACATCGAACAGGATGTCTAATCGCGGCAATAAAAAACTGCTCAAATGCCCTTCGTTGATACCACTACCAGATAACTTTAAAATCAGTGTGTTCATTAGGTAATAATATACAAAATGCTTTAAGGGAGATGCAGTTAAGATAGGCAGCATAGTGGGTTTGTGCACCACTCGTAAAAGTGTCTTGTTTGAATGGGTTCATTGATGATCGAATTATTCCATATATTTAAGCAAAAATTTCAGCAACGAGTTTAAAAAGGAAGATAATTAAAGCGAAAAAACTTCGTCCCATGTAACGAGTACTAAACAAAATCAGCAAGAGGAAAGGGGCTGGGTAAAATTATGGTTGCAAGGAAACAATCAAGCATTCAAAAACCAACAAGTGTATTATCCAGCTAAAGGACAAAAAGGAATTATGAAGAATGAGTTAAAAATATTAAGTTAAAATGTTAGATTAAAAACTTAATCGTTATACCTAACACTATTTTATTTTCTTATAATTTCTAACAGAAAACATTAACATTTTTTTTTAAGTTTGACAATATTTATCAAGATTCAGTTGCAATTCAACAAACACTATATCTTCATTGTAATTTCAACATGATTATAAAGACTAATCATACAAAAACTAAATTATTAAATTTTTCACATAAAAACCAAAACATAAAACAATGTCGAATATATAAACCAAATTTTTATTTCAACTAAAGTATTAGCATGCAGTTTGTGCATGCTTACTTCCTCATACCATAGTTTCACTCATGTCCGAATAACCAAGAAAACAACAACGTCGGGACAAAATAAATACCTTAAACACCAAATAAAAACCAACAGAAATAGTTCAGTTGCTGACAGCTCTCAATTATGTAAAAAGACAAGATAACTAAAAATGATAATAACTTTGGCATCGGAGGTGATGAAGGTGTAGAGAAGAATTTGCATGTACCCTACATACATTATCATTCTCTTGCTCCTGTTTATGAGCCAGGAACCTACTACTTGTCACTTGGACCTGTTTTCCAGAAAGGAAAGACTGAACTGGACCCATTAGGATTAATAAACCTATCCTGAGAAAAACCTCCAGAAGAAGAAGGCACGTCAAATGGTGGTGAAGTTGCAAATTGAGGAATCGTCGAAGGACCAGGTCGAGGGGCAGCATAACGGTCAAGGTTAACTCCAAAATCGCGATAAGGTATGGTATTAGCATTATTCGAGAAATAATAATGCATATGGGGGGTGGAGGAGGATGACCCAATATTCATGTTAATATTGTTGAAATTTCCAAAACGATTGGGCCTCAGAAACCTATTTGTAAGTTCAGGATTGTGAACCTGAGGTTCTGCAGAGTTTGGGTTATTTAGAAAGTTCCCAGTACCAGGCAATCCCAAAGTCAATTGAGTATTAACAGCAGCAGTAGCGGCAAGTTCTATATTGCCATCATCTTCATCATGTTTATGCAGATTCTTGTTAGTGATCTTTGAGGGTGGCCTTTCATGATTGTGTTGCCCTTCATAAGTAGTGATCACGTTGTTTTTATTGCGGGAATCCCGTTCAACGTGTTTCCTTACATTGCACCCACTACTTGTGCATTTGTAATAGGCCCTAGAAAAGATATCCATGAAAACTCGTTAGATGCATATTGGCAAAACTGCATGAATTCACGTAAGGCCCTAATATTGTGAAGAGTCAAGGCCTTATTGTCAATGAATATAATGAGGATGCGTTTAGGTATATTGAAGGATGGGAGACGCAAAACAATACATAGTCGAGTTGTAGCAATTTTTTACTTTTGCTGTTATTTGGTAATTAAGCCGTTGATATTAGTAGAAATGGGAAAAACAATGGTTGAGGGAGGGAGAAAAGAGCACTCTGAAAAGATAGTCATTATTAGTTGTCACAAGAAAGTTAAAAAAGGAAAAAAAAAAAATAATAAATGTAGTAAGTAATGTAAAAAAAGAAAAAGAAAATAGAGAAGAAAATGAGTGTATAGACATAATTATTATTATTTTAGATATTAATGCTATGCAATAAAAATTAAGTACCTTCCTAATTTATGAAGCAATAAATTTTAAGATTTATATCTTATATTTTACTTTTTAACTAATATGCTTCTTCTAGTAACTATTTTTAAAAATAAATATGAAACAATAATTAATAAAGAGAACAAAAGTCATCAATAGATGCATGTTAAGAAAAATACAATTAAAAAATTATCATATAAGTAACTAATTTATAGTATTAATATTTTTTATCAGTTATTAATTGGTGGCCATAGGCAAAACAAACAATTTCGAAAGAGAGAAAGATAAAAAAAAAATATGAAAAAGGAAAGCTACAAGATAAAAGAAGAGTTAGGAAATAGAATTTTTAAGAATGAAGGTTGAGATGTTGTTCACTAAAAAATTTATATAACAGTGTAAAATATATGGTCATTTAATAATAAAATGTCATATATGATAAATTTGATAATTTTTATAATAATCATTTAAAATATGATTTTAATTAATTTTTAATGTAAAGAAATTTATGTTAATAATATATGTCAATTAAAATTTATTTATTTTAATTACTAATTATGTGTGAAACAGAAATCTATATTTTTTAATTTGTTGCATAAAATTTTTTAAAATTTTCCTCTTATTCTATCTTTAACTTCATGTTGTTTGATAATAATATTTAAAATTAAATATGAAATAATTATTTTGTTTCATTGCAGTTTGATATTTATTTTTTATCTACTTCTCTTTCTACTTGTCATGTTATATTGTCTTTTACACCTAGAATCTTCTATCATTCATCTCTCTCTTTTTAGATATATACTAGTATGTGAGTGTAATGGATTATTTTTTAAAAAAATTGTGAAAAATGATAATTACATTACTCATCACATCTCTTACTTTTTTTTTTTCCTTTCCTTCTTTATTATTTTCTTCTCTATCCCTCTCTTCCACATGGTCATCTCCTACTCTTTCCGACGAATGAAAGAATCATTATTCAAATGATAAACAGATACACAAATAAGTGAAATAGGCACGAGTATTAGCCATGAGTTATGCAGGATCACAGGTATATATCATATATGTACACAAATATAAATAAACTTGCACGTGAACCAAGTCAAGAGAGAACACTTTACCTGGGGTATAAATTTCCCTTTATAGTCTTCTCTCCATATTTGCGCCAGCGATAACCATCATCCACTATGGTCTCTTTTTTGCTCTTTTGAACTGCCGCTGTTTCCCCATGGAAACCCCTATCAGTCCCTTTCTCAGATTCCTGAACCAATTTCTTTCTCTTCCTGTAATAGAAAATAAAATCGATTAATACACAAATTAATTAATAAACAAAAATATAAATTCTCATTAGACATTATCAAGGAGAACTATACGATCAGGACCAATTTTATATGACACATTCTTAATTTTATTTTGTAAATTAAACAACGTGATTGTCATATGGGGATTGACAAGATCATATAATTAGTGTTCAATCATGTAATAATTTTCAAGTATCAAAACCTGTTCAGAGAACCAGATCCTCCCTCAACAATACTGACTCTGTCTTCATTATCATTGTCAGCAGCATCTGTAGGAGGAACATATTGAGTGACCTCCAAACGATTCTCAGGTCGAATGTTGTCATCTGATGCAGACTCGGGGGGCTTAGTCTCATCAGAAGTTGCTTCCTGGGACCAAGAAATTGGGTCCTTCTCATCAGGTTTAGCATTAAGATCAAATGCCAATGGAAACTTCACCGTTTTGCCATCATTAGAAGAGTGCACTTGTTCAGCAACTTGAGTCGGAGCCGGAGCCGGAGCAAGAGGTTGGCACCCTTCCATTGCCTCGGGGCCATTATTATCACCAGAAACCTGATAAATTACATGTGCAATTTTAGTGAATTACAAAATTAATTAATGTCCACACTGGATGACACTGAGTGAAAGAAAAAAAAAAAAAAGACTACAAACTCATGATATAATTTTAATAATTTTAAGCTGTGATTCAATCACAAACTATGAGTTATGATAATTTATTATTGACATAAAGCATAAAGAGTAAATCTGTATTATGAAAGCAGAAGGGCACGTTTTTCAATTAATCAACATATAGAAAAGAAAGAAAAAAAGGAGAGGGGCATATACCTGAGAAATTGGAACCAAGTTGATAGCTATACGAGGAGGAGAAGCCACGGGGCTTGTAATGATTATGGGTTCATTTAAATCGACATCGAGACCCCTTCTCTCCTTGGCGCTACTCGGTTTGGCAGAGAAACCATGAGAGCCTCTTTCGCCAGAATTGGATGTTATGATCTGGTTGATGTCATGGTGTTGGTGGTAACTGTTATCCATGGCAGTAGTGGACATGGTGTGGTGAGAACAAAGGAACTTAAACCAATGAAGCTTTTCCTCTAATTAGACTTAGTACACACAGAATGTCAAGGCAATGAATATATGGACAACTTAAATATGCAAACAAGGAAATACAATACTACTTCTATTTTACAGCTATCCCAGGATCATAAAAGGAAAGAACTTATGCTGCTTACATATGTAAGGTGTTCCATCATGTACAACGAGTAGTAAAAGGATATTGAAGTTTAATCTTAAACATACAACAACAAAATCTTATCCAATTAATGTCATAGATCACACAAATTTTTGTAAGCATATACAAAATTAAAGTTTAAATTATTTTTTGTTCTTATAAAATACGATATTTTTTATTTTTATTTTACTCTTTTAAGATTTTTATTTTTTAATCTTTTAAAGTTTATTTTTTTTTTATTTTCTATTGTCAAGTAATAACGTTAATAAATTATGTAAAAATAACATTAACAGTTCATTAACTTTACTTATCAAAGAGTTTGACAAGATATAAATTTTTTTAAAACAGTATTTTTAAACATCTCATTAATTAATTTGACATTATCAAATATTTTTAATAAATGAGAGTTTCAAAACATAATTTACTTAAAAAAAATATACATGATTATCTTATTAAACTCTTTGATAAGATGATATGTCAATGGACTGTTAACATCATTATTATGTCATTGTTTAATATTGATATGTAACATCTTCTTTTAACATTAATAAATTATACTTAAAAAATAGCCATAAATTAAAACATTGTCTTTTACTTTAAAAATATTTTAGTTTAGTTCAATTGAAAGTTTAGAATTTAAAACTTTATGAGAAAATATTACTCAAGAGATAATATGGAGAGAAGAAATTATAAATTAAGAGTAAAGATTTTGAGTAAAATAGTTTAGATAAATTGAAAAATAATAAATATAAATATAAATAAATAAAAATATTTTGATTTTGGGATAAAAAATAGAATTAATTTTTTTAGATAAAATAGAAATAAAAGAAGAAAAAAATAAAAATAAGAATCTAAATTTTAGAAATTAAAAATATAATTTTATTAATTAAATATAAATAAAGAAATATACAAATAATTAAAATAAATTAATAAACAAATATTTTGTGGAAGGAAAATATAGGAACAGGAACAGAAAACTATAAATTAATTTATATAATTTTTAGGAAAAATTAGAAATCAAAAATATAATTTTTAAAATTTATAACAAAAAATAAAAAGAAAAAAACTAAGGAAAAGAATGGAAAAAACAGAACCTAGGACACCTAGGTGAGTAGCAAAATGCGCTACCACCTAGGTTGTGCGTCCTGTATGTAAATTAAGGCACCAAACAAATATAAGTAGTATAAAAGAGAAATAACATGGAAAAAATAAAAGCGGAGTAAGAAAATGTAGGGGATGGGTTTGAAGGGCGTGACGTGGAGGGAGAGAGAGGGAATAGGAAGCAGGGATTGTCATTTGATCGCTAAGTCTATTGCTGCAAATTTAACAAAATAAAAATCAAATAAGTGTTTTTCAAAACCTTCTACTACCATTAAAGCAGCTTATAAGCTCTGCACCTCGAGCTTCCTTGTGTCGCTCTGCCAGCCCATAACTCTGCAGGCACGCTAGTACCTTCGCCCATATCCTGCTAATAGATTGGGTACAATGAAAATGGCAGAGACTTTCTATAAAAGGAAACCAAGTTGAGGAAGATGGCAGTAACCCGAGGAACTCAAAATTTTTTATCCCACTTAAATCTATTTCCCTTCTTTCCTTCAAGAACCAATGCAAAATTTATTTAGCTTCATTTTCTACAAAGAAACAGAAGACTAAAACGTCAAATCGCTACCTCGCCAAATTCTGCAGAGATCGTAAAAAGAAATCGTTGGAAAATTCAATTTCTAGGTAGGAGAGGCCATTTTCCTTCAATTTTTTATTACTAGAAGCTTTAGAATTATAGTAATTGTGTTTTAGAATCATAAATTTGTCTAAATTTGGTCTGGGAAACAAAATCTGATTCGCTGTAAATTACTATCAAAATTCAAATTGAATCTTTAGTTTTGATTGAACCTAACCCTCAAAGCTCCATTAAAGATAAGTTCTATAGTCGAGAATGAATGGCAAAGTTAGGCTTAATCTCTCGAGGTCTGAGAATTGAAGGGAAAAGAAAATGGTGAGTTTCGAGAATAAGTAGAAGAAGACTGAGGAAGAATAAGGCACAAGGGGTGAGTTAGAGAAAATAAGGTGTAAAAAGTAAAGTAAACAGGGAGGTGTGAATAGAAAAAAAAATATTTTAGATTTTAATTCCAAGAAACTGAATTAGGATGGTAAATATAAAGATAGAAAGTCATGGAGGAAAAGAAGGAAAGAAAGAAAAGAAAGAAATAAAAATATTTGAAAAAGACAATTTTGTCATTTCCTTGTTTTTCTAAATATAATTCTTAACATATGAATAAATTTCTTAATTAAATTTTAACATTAATTAGTTAAACATAGTAGAATAAAATATGAATATGAAGAAACAATGAGAGGAGAAAATAGAGAAGAAAATAAAAGTAAAAGTCATTGGAAAAGACTATTTTACCCGTTTTTATTATCTTGAATTGTAATTTCGACATATTGTTTGGAATTTTGCTTAGTGTTGAATTTGGATATTCTTATATTATATGATGAAGATTTATCTTCTCTACTGATATTAGAGAAATTTGCATGTTGTTGTAACTATCTCAAGTTGACAATGAAATGTTACAAATAACTCAAGGATAGAAGATGAACTGGAAAATTATCCAAACAAAAATTGAGTGAAACTTGGGTTGGTTATGTAAAAAATGAGAATGAAATAGAGTTATTGCAAGACTATGCTATTGAAATGAAAATCAATACCCGAGAAAGTTTGATGACTGGAGAAGAGCATAGCAGAATAAATTAAAAAGTCTAACGATTGAGAAATAAGAATAAAGATTTCAAGGGTTGACTACAAAAGATACTTGAAGAATATACGCAGGCTCCAATAAGTTCTTGGGGGTAGATAAGGTATCAAGTTATGAACCGCTTAAAGTGAAAAGTGTATCACCGAATCGAATCTGCGTCCCTGACAAAGCTAAGTGTTACCAAGATTCGGTTAAGAGTATCTTAGACTTAGAACCAGGTAAGATATATACTCCTGATTGTCAACCCAAAATGCAATCTTGGACTAATGTTGAGACACTCGTGTAAGTCCTCTTATATATAGTAGTATTGGAGGCTACAAAGAATCCTAAGACCAGTAGAATCCCTAATTAAATACGTTACGGTGAGATGAGTGTATGTGATAGCTAGAAATGATGTGTACTTGTATATGTATGATTAAGGATAGATGGTTCACTCCTACAACTCCCAACATTTCAGATACAGATGGTAGATGACTTTCATCCCTATTCCACTTGACGATCATACCCTTGGATAGTCGATGGACTCATGAGTTGACTAGTGGAGATGACACTTTCATGGGCTATGTCATATTTTCATTTAGACTTCCAAACATCATAGTCTCATGACAATTCTATCATAAAGATATTTTAAGAGTGACATCTCAGACCCAACCACCTAGATATACGGGAGTTCCACCAGATAATCCAACAACTTCTCAACGCGCTCAACCCTTTCCATGCTAAAACTCTTCTACAAGATCAGTCCTAGTAGATGGTCAAGAAGGAGGAGAGGAATCCTTTGAGAAAGATCCTTCTGAAGACTCTGATTAGGAACTTTTGAGAAATTAGATGTGGATGATTAAAGTAAACTTACCTTTTTTTAATATACTAGCCAAGTATTTTGAGAAATGTAATATTTACACTTTTGTTTGATCTTTACATATATGTTAATTTTGAGTGTGTATAATTAAATTTAAGTTACTTGGATTTGATAACGATATTTAGGTTTCTTTCAAATTTTAACCTATGACAAATTAAGTCTTAAAACTTACCCAAAATAAAATACTTAAAAAGATTTTCTTGAATTAAAATAGATAAAAAGGACGTTACAGTAGAGACTAAAATAAAAAATCTTTAAAAAACAAAAATCTTTAAAAAAAATAAAAAAAATTCTCTAATTAATTTTATAAGAACCAAAAATTATTTAAATCTCAAATTAAATATAACAAAATAAAAATTATATAAATACAAAATAAAAATATTAAAATATTATCACAATATCTAAGCTACTTTATATGAATCACACAATATAGTCTAAACATATGTAAAATTAATTATAATTAAATAAAAATCATATAAATACAACATAATATATAATCATTTATCATTATTATAATAAAAATAATAAAATAGTATTATTATAAGTTATTGCCATTATCATTAATTCATTATTTTTTATTTCCAAATACATCAAGTCCCATGACTCTTTCCATAAATAGTGACCTATATAGTCTCCTTCCTCTTTCACCCAAGGAAAGTGCTAGCTAAATATAAAATTTTCCTTCTTAAAATTCTTATTTGTCACTTAAATAATAAAAATATTTAAATATAAAATTATAGGCAAATAAAGGCAACTAGATAATAAACAATTAATAATTAAATTATTTCTCTGTCAAGAAAATTAGATTAATGCTAAAAAATATTAATGGATAGCATTGGTGAAGATGGGAGGTTAATAATTAATCTCCTAAAATATTGAGATTTATTTAAAGATTATATTTTTTAATATACATTTTTCATTCACAAGAATGTGAAAATTGAACACATAATCACATGTTTTTGAGACAATATTAACTATTAATTTTTTGTGTTATTGAGATTTATTTAAGTATCTTTTTAGATATATATACTTTTTCTTAACACAATTAATACTTGTAAATTGAATATTTGATCACATGTTTAAAAATAAAATTATTTATTAATCAAGTCTTACAATATTGATTCAAATGGTATATCTAAGAGGTGGAAAGTTAGTTTCCTACTATGGGAGACTTCACTATCTTTCCTACCTTAAAATTCATTTGTTTGATTCTTATAGAATTTAGTTTCATATGTTTGAATTATGCATATGAAAAATTTTCATACAGAATTTCTTGTACATCAGGTTAATTACAAGTAATCTAAAAAATTATAAAGAAAATATTGAGTTATGATTTGTTAAGTCAATCTCAATTAAATGATTATTGTAACAACGATTATTAAATATATGTTAATATTACAAAATGTATTAAATATGAATGAAGAAAAAATTTTATACCAAAATTATCTTGGTTTAAATGAAATTTATCCCATTTTTCTTAAGCAAGTTAAGTCTCGTATTTGAATTTTGTTGAAAAAAATAATTAAGAAAAAAAATCTCATTAAAGATGTGCAATAAGCTCCTTTGGTAAAAAATATTTATTAATAAATTCAATAAATACTTTATATTTATAACATAATGAAATAAAAATAAAATTTATATTAATATAAAATCATTATTGTATATTCCTGTAAAAAAAAGTTAATAAAAATATATTAAATAATACTTAATAAGTAGGCCTTGTATGTAGACTTATGTGGTTAGAAATTGAACTTTTTTTTTGTTAAAAGAATGATTGAAGAAAAAAATTAAACAAATTTCTTTTTAAAAAAAGAAAAAAAAATATTTCAAATTGGTTCTTCACCATCAAGTTGTATTTGTTTCCTCTTAAATAAAGTCATAAATTCGAAATTGAATTTATGTATGAGAAAAAAAATCTATTGAGAAAATTAACCTGACCATGCTATAAAATACCTGTATTCTAAATTTAAATTGATCGTAAAATAAAACTACTTTTTATATTTCATTTATTCAATAATAGTAAATAAAATCAGCAAGAGGAAAGGGGCTGGCAAAAATCATGGGTGCAAAAAAACAATCAAGCAGTATGCAAATTCGGGAATGAGTTAGCAATGTTTGTTGGTTCAAGTGACAAGAAATTTGATTTTCCTTCAGCAAGATAGGCCAGGTTGGATAATTTTTTTTTTTCCCAGAAAAAAGGAGACATATTTGGCAATGAGTAACCAATGTTTGTTGGTTCAAGTGGTATGAAATTTGATCTTTCTTAAGTAAAGAATCATGGTTGAGTATTATGAATGGAAAAAAGCAGTGTTGAGAGAGCTTCTTTAAATGGGTACAGAAAAAATAGGTGTTGAGAAAGCTTATCCTAGACAGTATTTGTTAAGTGATGTTACGGGAGTTGTTACCCGTGTATAGTTGTTTTGTAGTTTCTTTCCTCTTTGGCTTAGGCCCATTTTGATTTAATTCCAAATAAAAGAATTAGTTCATCTAGATTGACGATTGGATTATACCAAAGATCTAAATAAAAAAATTCAGTAGAGTTTAAAAATTGCATATAGGAAACTTGCCTCACTAACTAGTACTCAACAAAATCAGCAAGAGGAAAGGGGCTTAATAAAATTATGGATGCAAAAAGCAATCAATTATTCCATAAAACTAGAACTGTTTTATGTAGTTAAAGGACGAAAAGGAATAATGAACCAAACATAAACACAGCATATGTATGTGCCCTACACACATTATTCATTGCTATCCTCCTGCTCCACCTAGTACTACCTATAGCGATCTCTTGCACCTCATTTCCTAAAAGGAAACTCTGAAGGACCAGGTTGGGGGGTGGTAGCATAACGGTCAAGGTTAACTCCACGGGATGAATAATGCATTTGGGGAGTGGAGGAGGAAGACCCAACATTCATGGTATCATAGAAAGTTCCAAAATGGTTGGGTCTGAGAAACCTATTAGCAAACTCAGAATTTATGTCATTAAGAAGTTGAAGTGTTTGAATTTGCGGTTCTGAAAGGATTGGGGTATTGAGAGCATCAGCAGCTGCAGCGTCACGTTCTTCACCGCGATTGTTGCTAGTGTTACTACTTGGTGGTTGTGCATGGTTGTGTTTTCCCACATAAGTGGTAATCACAAATTTTGTGCTGATTGAATCCCTATCCACATGCTTTCTTACCGGGCACCCAGAAGTTGTGCATTTGTAGTAGGTCCTAGAAAAGATCCATCAAAACTCGTTAAATTAATGCATATGGGCAAAACTGCATTAATGATATATCATACTATAGGATGAAAGCTTAGGCCCTAATGTGAAGAGTGGAGACCTTAATGTCAATGAATATAATGAGGATGCGTTCACGGATGTGGAGGGATAGTAGAAGAAAAATGTAATAAATAGTTGAGTTGTAACAAAATTTTATTTTTGCTGTTATTTAATTTAGTTATCCGTTGGTACAATAGAAATGAGAAATGAGAAAGTGAGGCCGAGGGAGGGAGAAAGAGGCACTTTGGAAAGACAGTCATTATGAGTTGTCACAAGAAAGTTTGTAACAAAAAGAAAAAAACATAAAAGAATGAAAAATAAGATACAAGAGAAAATGAGTGGAAAGATATAATTATTAATTTTTTAGATATTAATGCTACGCATGAGATAAAAAGTAGTTTCTTACTTTATGGAGCAATAAATTTCAAGATTTACATCTTATATTTTACTTTTTAACTAATTTGTTTCTTCTAGTAATTAATTTTAAAAATAAATATGAAATAATAATTAATAAAGATAATGAAGGTCAGTAAATGCACATTGAGAGAAATACAAATAGAACTTTTCTATATAAGTAACTAATTTATAATATTATTATTTATTATCGGTTATTAGTAGGCAGTCACAGGGTAAACAAACAAATTTGAGAAAGAGAGAAAGTGAAGAAAACAAATATTAGGAAGGAAAGCTTAGATAGAGAAGAAAGAGCTAAATAGAATTTAGGAAAGAGAATATTATTAAGAAGAAGAAAGGTTTAGTATATTTTATTCACTAAACAATTTATCCTCCAACAGTGTATTTTTATTTAATTACAAAATGTTAAGTATGCATGATGAATTTTTTTATTTTAAAAATAATTATCTTAAAAATATTTAAAAATTATTTTTAATTCGTTGTTATTATAAAAAAATTACTCTTACAATACATGCTAATTAAACTCTATTTTATTTTTAAATTCTAATTATGTGTAAAATAGACAGATTTATTTCCTAATTTATTAAAAATGCAAAAAGTTCTTCCTATTTTATTTAATTTTATTTTACTTGTTAATAATTTTTTAAATTAAATATAAAATAATTATTTTTATCTCATTATATTATCTATCATTCATATATTTTACTATCATTCGTTTTCCTCTTTCTAGATCTATGCTAGCATGTGACCATTTTTCTTAAAAGTAAAATGTGTGAAAAAGAATTCTATTATTCATCACATCTCTTAATTATTATTTTTTTCTTTCCTTCGTTATTAGCTTCTTCTCTATCCCTCTCTTCTAGACAGTCATCTCATTCCCTTTCCCACAATAAAAGAATTATTATTCAAATGATAAACTTATATACAAGCAAGTGAAATAGCCATGAGTAATGTCAAACTGAACAAAGAGCATAGCATTCGTCAATATTCTCCATCTTATGTATGCAATCTAATAACTAAAACACACACACACATATCATCCATGTATGCAAATATAAACAAACTTGCACATGCAACGAGTCAAGAGAGAGCACAATACCTAGGGAATAAATTTCCTCTGATAGCCTTCTCTCCATATTTGCGCCAGCTATAACCATCATCCACTAATTGGGTTGTGTCTTCGCTCTCAATGTCCACTGCAGCTATTTCCCTACAGAAAACAGTCCCAATCCCTGTCTCAGATTCCTCGACTGATCTCTTTCTCTTCCTGTGATAGAAAATAAAATCGATCAAACCACAAATAAATTAATTAACAAAAATATAAATTCTCATTATTTGTTTTATATCACCACAAACAAGTAGACACTACAAGGTAGAATTACATGGTCATATCAATCTTTACCTGACACGCTATTATTTCTTTATTTTTAAAATTAAATAATGTGATTAAGCGTCACATGGAAATTGAATAAAATTATATTATACTAAATCATATAGTAATTTCTGAAGGGCAAAACTTGTACCTAGAGCCAGATCCTTCCTCAAAAACACTGGTTCTGTGTTCATAATCATTGTCCACAGCATCTGTAGGAGGAGCATCTGGAGTGGCCTTAGAATCATTGTTAAGTTTGGCAGGTGCTTCCTCAGAGCAAGAAATTGGCTCCTCCTCGTCAACTTTAGCATTAAGATCAAATGGAAACTTAATCGTTTTCTCATCATTGGAAGAGTGCATTTGTACAGCAACTTGTGTGGGCGGAGCATGTGATAAATCCAACGCCGGAGCGCGAGGTTGGCACCCTTCCATTGCCACGAAGCTACTATTATCAGCAGAAACCTGATAAATTCATATATGTTAAATTACTAGTGCACTTTTAATGAATTACAAAAACAATTAATTTCCACTTCTCATCACTAGTGAAAGAGAGAGAAACGAGAAAAATAAATGTGATTGGTGATATAATAAAATAAAGAGAGAGAGAGAAAAAATGAATTATATGTATTAATTAGAGTAAAATGGTGTTCAGCAATAATGTGTTTATTGTTTTTTTAATCTTTAAAAAATATTTTTTAAAACAGTCCGTGTAATATTTAAATTTTTTGCATTAATTGCTCTATTCTGTTACTGTTTTTTAGAAGCTCTCTACTGTTACATAATAACCATTTGTAGCTGACCATGTTAAAAGTCAACGAGTAAAATAAAAATATTTATTAGGCAGACTAAAATAAAAATAAATATATTTATATTGATTAAATTTAAAATTATATAAAATGATATGTCACCACGTAACAGAATGAAATAACAATTAATGACAACAAGTAACAATTGAGACTAAATTTAAAAAATTAAATATTACAGAGATTATTTTAAAATAACTAAAAAAAGGTATCATTATATAAACTAAAAACATAATTAATTTTTTTAGATATCATAATTTTTTGTTATATAAAACTGTTATAAAAAAATATTTATTTTTAATCTTTATGTTTAATAAAATGATGTAATTTTAGTTTCTTATTACAAATTAAAAATATGTATAATGAAGAACAAAAATCCCATCATTTTATTAAGAATAATACAAGAAATAAATAATATTTTTATAAAAAATAAAATTAGAATTATAATATTTTCATGGACTAATCTGTTTTTCTAAACCACGTGTATTTTGTTCAAGCGGCAAATCTTATTGTGTCGTGTAGGATTATTATCATGATAAAAAAAATTGAATATTTAACATAATTATATTATCAAAGATCAAATTTAAGATAATAATTAAATTAAAAAACCTCACATCAATTAATCCACATGTTTAATAATATTCTTTGTCTAAATTAATGTCAAAATCATGTTTAAGTGTTTAAATATGTTAGCTGAAATGGCAAAAATCTCCTATTTTTTTAGATAAAACACTGTCCTAATATTAAACAGTGCTTGGACTCAGATCTAAAATTTCATTCAAATACCCGCTAACATGATTTTAAACAAAGATTTAAATATTTGGTCCCATATTTAAAAATAGAGTTTAGAATCAAAATTGATTTTGATTAAATTGAAATCATTTTTGTATTAAATAAAAAATTCCTAAATTTTATTACTAATTTACTTTTAAAATAAAATATTCTAAAACATAAATTATTTCAATTGAAAATAAATTTTAACTCAAATCAATTTCATATACAATTAATTTTTCAAACGATTATCCAAACACAGAAAATCGATCAACTATTGGAAAGTAGATCCCAAAGCAGAAGTTTATTAGTGGTATAAAGCATAAAGAGTAAATCTTTATTATGAAAGCAAAAGGGCACCTTTTTCAATTAATCAATACCTAGACCAAAATGAGGATGGGGACATATACCTGAGAAACTGGAACCAAATTGAGATCGATACGAGGAGGAGAAGCCTCGGGACTTGTATTGATTATGGATTCATTTAGATCGAAATCGAAACCCCTTCTCTCCTTTGTGCAACAAGGTTTCACAGAGAAATCATGAGAACCTCTTTCGTCAGAATTGGATGTTATGATTTCTTTGTTTTTTTGGTGGTGGTTAATGTTTTCCTTGGCAGTGGACATGGTGTGGTGGAAATTGAAAGCTAGGGCTTCACTATTAGGTTCAACTTCTCCTGTATCGAACAATGGAGCCTAAACCAATGAAGTTTTCGCTCTTACTAGAGTTTGCACACACAGAATGTCAAGGCAATCAATATATGGACAGTTTAGAAGCAAAACAGGAAATACCACACTACTACTTTGACTACTGTTTTACAGTTATCACAATGTGATAATAAAAATAAAGTGCTTATGTTTTTTTTTTTTTTTTAAACTATAAAAATGAGAAGTGCTTGGTACATTTACATATCTGAGCTGTTGCATCATGTACAATGACTGGTACAAGAATTGGCGTTTAAAGCTTAAACGTGTACTGATGCAATAAAAAAAAATTATTTCATTATCCCATTAAATGATATTTGACTATATGAATCACACAGACATAGTCCAAGCATACGTAAAATTAACTATAATTAAATAAAAATTATATAAATTCAAGATAACAATAACAAGAACTTATTCTATTATGTGAAGTCCG
>JAMLFT010001600.1:0-11959 GCA_026544285.1 Pachyrhizus erosus
AAATTTAATATCAAATGATAATATTTTGTAAATACTTAACTATAAAATAAAAGTAAATTGATATATCTTTTTAAAACATGCTAAAACTATATTATTCACTTAATATAAAAAAAATATTATTTTTAATGTAATAAAACATAATTTAAGATTATTTATTGATTTAATTGATATTTGATGTATGTTTATTAATTGATTTTAATGGATATTGTTTAATTTTATTCATTTAATTTAATTAATAATTTATTAAAGTTTCTTTTGTATTTTACTTAATATTTTATTTAATTTTATTTATTGATTTTAATTAACATTTTATTTAAGTTTATTTATTAATTTTAATTATTACTTTATGTAGGTTTACATGTTCATTTTAATTTTTTTAAGTTTAATTATATGTTTTAATTAAAATTATTTAATTGTATTTAATTTAAAAATTATTTGTATAAGTATTTTTATTTTATTTTTAATTTTTAATAAGATGACAAAGTATGTTAGACTCGACAGGTCAACCTACTTAATCCACTACAATTGGTGGGATTGGTCATGTGGTTTTACCTACTAGTCCACTTCACCTACTCCACCAAACTCATCAACTTGTTTGACCCTTATTTTTTCTTAACTAAAGTTATTTGAAAAGTCACATTTTGAAATGTCATGTTCATTTGTATCACTTGTAGTTTAAGGAAGAAATTTAATTAACTCATCATGAACATTTCAAGTTCTCCCTACATACTTACAAATTTTTCACAGAGTGTATTGTTAGTGGAATCAAAGACAATATCATTTACATAAACTTCTACTAACAATATATTATGAGAGGTTTTCTTAATGAATTTTTTTTATCAACTTTACCTCTCAAGTTTTTTATGCAGTAAGAAATTATTTAACCTTTTATACCACTACCTAAGAGTCTACTTAAGGCCATAAATAGCCTTCTTCAAATTATAACTTGATTTAAAAATATGTGATCAGTGAAACTAGGTGGTTGTGATACATAGACTTCTTCTTTTAAAGTCTATTAAGAAATGCACTTTTTACATCCATTTGGAATAACTTGAAGTTCATGTAGCAAACATAAATAAGTAACAATTTTACTACCTCTAATCTAGCTACTACTAGTGCATATGTTTTGCCAAAATCTATCCCTTCTTGCTAGTTGTAACCTTTGGCAACAAGGTGGACTTTGTTTCTAGTGATGACCTTATTTTCATCCAATTTATTTTTGAAAACCTATTTGGTGCCAATGATATTTATTTGATCATTTCTTAGTACCAACTTCCAAACATTGTTTCTTTTGAATTGGTTAAGCTCATTTTGCATATCCATAATTCAAAATTCATCAGTTAATGCATCTACAATAATATTAGGTTGATCTTGTGAAACAAAGGTCATATTTTCACATAGTAAGTTCATTGATCTTTTTGTTACTACTCCTTTTTTAGTATCACCAATGATATTATCCAAAGATAAATTCCTTGGAGTTCTCCATTCTTTTGGAAGTTCCTCTACAAGAGTTTGTGTTGTTTCAATATGATCTTTTTTTATTCTTCACCTTTGGTAGTTATTTCTTGTGTTGAACCTATATCTTCATCATTCAAAGTTTTTCCCTTTTTGAGGGAGTCAATCTCATTAAATACAACATGCATGGATTCTTATACAACAAAATTTCTCTTATTGTATATTCTATATGTTTTACTGTGCATGAAGTATCCTAAAAAGATACCTTCATCAACTTTAGGGTTGAATTTACCAAGAGACTCTTTATCATTATTCAAAACAAAACATTTACACCCAAATACTTCAAATGTGAAATATTGGATTTCTTGTTTCTGAAAAATTCATAGGGGGTTTGCTTTAAAATTGGTTTTATTAGAACGTTGTTTAGGACATAACAAGCAATGCTTACTATATTTGCCCAAAAATGTTTTGGAAGATTGGATTCATTCAACATGGTTCTAACTAACTTTTCAAGTTATTTATTCTTTCTTTCAACCACATAATTTTGTTGAGGTTTCCTTGGAGTAGAAAAGTTATGTTTTATTACACTTTCGTCACAAAATAAATGAAAAAAACTCATTTTCAAATTCCTCACCATGATCACTTCTTATGGATATTCAAGAATAACTTTTTTCGTTTTGAATTTGTTTGACAAATTTCTTAAAAGTTTTGAATGCATCACTCTTTAGGTGCATAAATAGAGTCCATGTGTATATAGAGTAATCATACACAACAACATAGTAATTTCCACCTAAACTTATAATTCTAGATGAACCAAATAAATCCATGCGCAAAAGTTCAAGTGTTCTAGAGGTAGAAACTTCATTTTTAGATTTCAAAGATGCTCTAGTTTGCTTCCCCTTTTAACATGCATTACACAATCCTTCCTTCTCAAACTTGAGGTTAGGTAGACTTATTATTAATCCCTTGCTTACTAATCTACTTAAGTGACTCCTGTGAATATGAGCAATTCTCTTATGTCATAACCATGAAATATCATCATTTGTTTCTAAACATGTTATGCTAAATAGTGATGCATGATCATGACCAATCATGTAAATATTATTGATACGATTACCTACCAATTTGATGACATTAGTGGAAATATCATTTATCATACAAGAGTCATTATCATATGTTACCTTGTGTCTTTTGTCACACAACTAACTTATGCTTTGTAGATTATACCTCAACTCTTCAATATAGAACACATTTTCAATGCTTATAGTTAGAGAGTTGTCAACTATATCAATCCTTATAATCCTTCCTTTGTTATTGTCACCATTGGCAACATAACCTTCCTATTTTTCTTTTAACAAGACAAATTTATTATTGTCCCCTGTCACGTGCCTTGAACAACCACTATCAAGATACCACTGTCATTCCTTGGCTTTAAGGCATACCTACAAAATAGACTAAATAAAAGATTTAGGTACCCAATTTTGCTTGGATCTTAGAGGATTAGTATTCACATTTGTTTCTTTCGGAACCTAACTTTTTTAATAATACAGTTATTGAGGTATGACCTTTTATCATGCAATACTAACATATTTTATATATAGAGCTTGAAGCTTTGGTAATATGAAAGAAACTCATGTAATAATTTTTGTTAAGATTTTGTTTCTTGCCCTTTTTAAAACCAATTCCAATTCTATTAAACACTTTTCTCTGCTATGATAAAAGACTATTAAGATTCTTACTTCCCTTTGTGAATTTTGATAAGGTATTAGCCAAATATATGTTTTTCCCTTCGAGAACCATACAATTTTCACAATGAGGTGTGTTTGTGGAGCTGTTGGTTTTATGGCAAGAAGAATTGTGAATGATCTTTTATAATTTTTCTTTTTCAATCTTGAGATCATTTAATTCTTTTTGCAATGAAGATAGTTTGTCCATATGTCATCTAAGTTTTCCTTTAAGTGTGTTTTTAGACACAACCAAAGTCTTAGTTTCATTGTGCATTTCATTAAAGGCATTAAGAAATTGATCATAGTTGTCCTCATAATTTGAGTCAAAATTACTTACAATCTTTTCTGAATTGCTTTTTATCATGAAACATAGGTTTGCTTCTTGATTTCCATTGGTGTCGCTTGAAGAGCTAGAAGCATTGTCTTCCTAAGCTATATACATAGCTCTCTTTTTCTTCTCAAGAGCCTTTTTCTTTTTATCTCCATCTTGTTGTTTCTTGAGATAGAGAGGACAGTCTACTTTGATCTGTCTAGCTTTTCCACATTCAAAATAAATGAAAGTAGAGGTTGATTCATTCTTCTTCATTACTTTCTTGAACTAAGGAGCTTTACACATTGACTTGTTCTTCTTCAATAAATTTGGAATCTTCTAACAAGGAGAGAAAAAATTTCTACATTTGATCCTTCTACTTCATCTTCTTCACTTTCTATACTTGAAGTTAATGATGATTTTAGAGATAGATTTCTTTTGTATCTCTTCCTCTTCAATCAATCTTGCAAGATCAAGCTCATACTCTCTTAATTTTCCAAAGAGTTTAACATTAGTCATTTTTGTTAAATCTTTTGATTCTTGGATTGTTGTCACCTTTTGGTTGCCATAATCTCTTCAAAGATTTAACAACTTTGACATTAAGCTCTAATTCTTCAAAAGTTTTCCCTAAACCTTCAGGGTGATTCTCAAGATAAGTAAACCTCTTTTGAACATTGCAAATGTTTTCTCATTGAAGCATTTTAAAGGTTTCATCCTCTTGTATGAGAGAGTTCTTTCTTGATCTCCTCACTTCAACTATCCCTTCATGAGTAATCTAGATTAAATCCCACATTTCCTTTGTTATGGTACATGAAAAACTCTTCTAAATTTAAGGGACAATGGATAATATTCATAGCCTTAGAGTCATTTTCTCATTTTCTAACTTCATTTGTGGTCCATAGATCAAAAGGTTTTTCAACCATTTTTCCTTCTACCATGTATAAAGGGATTGAATAACCATATACCACTTAACCTAAATGCCTTTTTATTAACAAACTCCATGAATATCTTCAGCCTCACTTTCTAAAAAGGATAATTCACACCACAAAATAGTGGTGGTCTATTTATAGATGCATCTTCTACAAAGTTAATTGGTTTTTAGCCATTTCTTTAGAAATGTTTTTTAAAAGAACTTGTATAATTTTAAAGAAACCAGCTTTGATGCCAATTGTAGAATATGACTAAAAAATTCAAAGGCAAGGTGAATAAATTTATCCCTTTTTTTCCAAAACAAAAGTTTTCAAGGATTTAAACTTTTAACATAGTGAAAGACTTTTCTCAATTATGTTTATTTATCCCATTTCACATAAAGACAAAAATGATATTACTAAATCTTTTGATTGATGAACCAAGAACAATTTAAGAAAGATAAAAAGATGAACACAAAGGTTTATATTGGTTTAGCCAAAACCTAAGCCTATATTCAATGTTAGTTTGACAACCCTAGTCAAATATTTTTTGCATTATATGCACACATAATTTCTATATACGATTCTTCTTGAAATCTAAAAGAAAAATAACAAGCACCTCACTTTTTATCTTTCCAGTCTTAGAACCCCTCTAAGACCAAAACAATCTAAAAATAAATTTGATAGATTTGAATACACCTTAGAAGTGCAAAATATCCAAATTGAATTTGATCTTACACACTTAGATGGTTCATGATTCTATTCTTTGATAAATATTTCAATGTAATCAATCCTTCTTTCACTTTGATCTCTTTCTTTGAAAATAGAAAGAAAGTTTCTAAATTTGAAATTAAACTTTGATTTGAAGTAATTTTTGTGTATTTGAAATTGAATTTTGTTTTTTTTTTTAGTTTGAGAGAAACATCTTTTTTATAAAGAATGTTTTGATTTCAAAATTGATCTAACAAATTACGTAACATATTACATAATTAAATTATGAATCTTGAAATGTGTAATTGGTTGTGTAATCATTTAAATTGATCCTTTTCTCTCAAGAAAATAGCAAGATTGATAATGTAATTGATTACTCTCATTGTGTAATATACATCAATGCAATCTAAAATATAGTTTTTCAAGGCAACATGTAATTGATTAAATCAAACTTTAATCAATTACATAAGCTTGAATTACTTATTCCAAGTTCTTTTAACTCTTATAACCAATTGAACACTTCTGTAATTGATTAAAACAGTTAAAAGACTTTGTCAGATTTGTAATTAATCAAATTTGAACCATCTAAGAGCTATATGCGCATACAAGCCTATTTTACCAAATAAACAATACAATGTCACATCTTTACATGGTTAGCATAAAGAAATAAACCAAAATTTGAATCGTAAAACCTTGATCTTCAACAATGGTGTGTACAACGTGTTCTACCTTCTTTCTACTAATCAACAATAGGCCTACCTCAAAAAGTGAATGAAGGTTAAACAACTATTTTTTGGCAAGTCCAACCTTGAACATATGAGTCTAGGGCTGAACTTGAAAAATATTTATGAAGATTATGTTGAGGAACAACAACAATAGAAAAATCAAGAGGAAACTCTTCCAAAACCTCATGTGGAAGAGGAAGAAGTTTTCGACATCTTTGACTTGCACAAGTTGGAGAAGGTTGAAGTAGCAAAGATGACTCATCCTAGGACTAGGTCATTTCAGATGACCAATTAACCTATGTCTGATCTTGCTAAAGACACATACACATCCAAGCATGTCAAGACGACTGTATCCTCCCAAATGTCCAAGCTTGTATAGAAGATGATGATCTTTCAAGAGAAGTCAACTCAAAGGCAACAAATGAAGATCAAATGCCAATTGGTCATGCAATGAAGGCTAGAAGTTTTAAGCACATTGGTGATAAATCTCAACCTTCCAAGGTAACAATTGGCGATCTGGGTAAACCTATGTAGGTAGCCATGAAACCAACCACCCAACAAAGACATAAACTCACCATAAAGAAACCAAGCAAACCCTATACTCAAACACAACCTCAAACATAAACACAACCTCAACCTTTATCTAAAACATAAACCCAAACACCACAACCTGAACCCCAAACAAAAACACCCCCTAAACTAGAAACACAACCAATGCCTATTTCTATTGAAGTTCAACAAAAACAATTTTTCCACTCTCACTTTACAATTGTACTATTGGCACCCCAATGATAGATAAAGATACAAATGTCATGTTTGACAAAAATAGCAAAGTCATTCTCATTGGATATCATTCCTTTGATGACCCCAATTAGTATTCACACTTAAATAACACCATTGTACCCAACCTTATCCTACTTGGCCAACCTGCCTTTCAACTTTTACCCACACCAAGCCTTGGGCACTATGATATAACCATTCACAGATTTACTAGGGGTCAATATGAAGAAGACCTGCTTATAGTTAAACCCATCACCCTCATCAACAATAAACCTACAACATGCATTAACCTCTCTAGCTTTAGTTTTTAGTGGAAGAGTTAAGAAATGGGACAAGGTGAAGAAAAGAAGACCTTTTTCTCTTTGTCAAGGAGAATGCCCAGTTTGCTTTACCTTTAGAAGACTCAACAAGTCCACTGATGGACCTTCCTACATATAGAGTTAAAGACTGCCCTATTCCTTAGTTTGCTTTCATCAATTATGTGCAGTGGTAATCGATTACGTGTATTATGCATCTACTATAATTTTAAATGATATTGTTTTAATCGATTAAGTGTAGTAGTAATCGATTACAACATGTGTTGTTGTGTATACTACAATTTGTGTGTGTCTATTTTAATTGATGGCACAATTGATTTGTATGTTTTCCGTTCTCATTATTTTAATTTATTACACTTAGAGTTAATTGATTACATAGTTTTCTAGAAATATTCAAACACCTAATATGAACATAAAAAATAAATTAATCAATTACATTGGTTCATAATCAATTACACCAATACATTCATAACACATGTCTCTTTGTTTAATTGATTACACTGTATTATTTTAGCTAAAACATCAATATTTGAAAAAAAAATGTAATCTATTACACTAGTTTTTAATCAATTACATTGCGTCTTAATGTTCAAAAACTCTTCTATTCTCACTCACAAACCCTACAACCTTTTGTATTCTCAAAAACCCTTTGAAAATTTTCTTTCTCTCTTGCCCAAGTCTTCATCAATGGTTGATCAAATACCCAATAGAATCAAAATCGTGGCCAAGAAAGCAGTTCCTCTATCTCCAAACCCTATATCCAAACCCAAAGTTGGAACTAGCAAGGGTAAGTGACTTGCTTGTCCTTAATGTCAACCGTCTCCTGAACCATATCAAAACCCTTGGTTCACATATGAAAATAGGGAGTGTTCCTATTTTGAGACCTATGCCAACAAGGATTTGATGGCTTCTAAGGTTCTAAATCTGACTTGGTTGAAGGACTAACATATCCAGTTTCTAGAAATCTTGGAGGCACAAGGGTTCCAAAAAATTATTCAAATTGAAGGTAATTTTCACACTAACCTGGTTAAAGTGTTTTATACTTATGCTTATGTAAATGAGGAGGGGTGTTATGCTCATATATGAAAGGGGTTCTAATTGAGCTTGAGAGCGAGTATTCATGGCTATTAGCAATTTAAGGCTTGGAGGAATAAAATCCCCTATTCATGGCCTTGTGAGTGAGAATATCAAATATGATAAATTCCTCATTTATAAGAGTTACATAAGGAATCCTAAAGAGAGCTTAAGAAATTAAAGGTATTATGGCATAAAGGCATTAACTTGTTAGAATCATCTATTACATAATGTAATAGTACAAATTCTAGTAGCTAGGAGGAGCAACCATGCTCAATTGACTGATGAGGATTTCATGATAATGGTTCCAATAAAGAAAAATACCCAAATGGATTGGATATTTGTTATGATAGAGACAATTCTCATGACCAAGAGGTTCATTGACTACAAGTGTCCCTATGCTTTGTTTATCTTTATAGTTTTAAACTTTTTTGGTGTAGATACCAATGGTGAGTTATTTGACTTCACCAAGAAGGCACATAAGGTCAAAACAAAGGCCTTAAGGAAGATGCACCTAGTTGAAACACCAAATGGATGGAATGTAAGCATCGAATGTGAGGACATTCATAAAGAAGGACCACGTGATAAACAAACAGAAGTTGAAGCAGTTGAAAAACTAGAAGCAAAGCCTCTAACTCCCCTTGAGAAGGTGATCTTAGCCAAAATTGAAGAAATTGCTTCAGTTCAAAGTGAAGATTACATAAAACTCAAACAATGCTTTAAGAACATTTCTTTTGGATGCTATGAATATCCCATTTGTGGATGATGTAGATGATGAAGAATGATTATCTACTTATTCAACTTTTTCTAGTTGTTTTGAGATTCTTTGATTTATTGTGCTTTGTTTTCTTAATTTGACGTATATGCAAACTCTGCTATCCTTGGTTATAATTTATGTTATTTCATACGTTAATTGCATATTTTGAAAACTTGTATCAACCAACTTAATTAAATCCATATTTAGTATTTTGTTTCTCTATCTTACTTTCTGTATTTTACCTTTTGATTTTAAAATGTCAAAAGGAGGAATAATATATAGAAAAATAGGGGGAAAATTGAACTTGAAAAAGAAAAAAGAGAAAAATGTAAAAATCTTAAAATTTTGGCAACATTATGAAGAATCATGTTTTTATTAATCTTTAATTAACTATCATATGATATTCATGTCTAGTAATCAAAACTTTCAAAGCTTTTTGTATTATTTTTTAAGTGTAACACAAACAACACACAATCTCAATACAAATGCAAATACTCTATCAAAGCTAATTCAAGTTCTGATTAAAGACTAAAATGGTTTTGCATTCTAAAACTAAAAAGAGGGAGATTATTGAAGACCAAGGCTTCAAGATTCAGATTTTGGTTTATTTTATTATGCCAACCATTTAAAGATGTGGCTTGGTATTATTTGTTTGAAAAATAGGCTTATGTATGCATATAGCACTTAAAAGGTTCAAATTCTGTTAATTACAAATTTGACAAACACTTTTAATTTTAATAGATTACAAAAGTATATAATCAATTACAAGAGTTAAAAGAACCTAGAATCATCAATTCAAGTTTATGTAATTTATTACAAATCAATTTAATCAATTATATGTTGCCTAGAACAGTTGTATTTCATATTGCATTGAGGTAAGTGATTACACAATGAGAGTAATCAATTACATTATCAATCTTATTTTTTTACTGAGAGAAAAAGGATCAATTTAATCAATTCCATTACCAATTACATAGTTTAGGATTCATAACTAAATTATGTAATATGTTATGTAATATGTTATGTAATATGTTAAATCAATTTTGAAATCAGAAAATTCTTTATAAAAAAGGTTTTTCTCACAAACTCAAAAAGAAGAACGAAATTCAATTTTCAAATACACAAAACTCTTTAGATCAAAGTTTACATTTAAATTTAGAAACTTCTTTTTGTTTTAAAAAAGAAAGAGATCACACTGAAAGAAGGATTTATTGCATTCAAAGATTTGTCAAAGAAAAGAGTCAAGAACCATGTAAGTGTGTATGATTAAATTCAATTTGGATATTTTGTACTTCTAAAGTTTATTCTAATTTATCAACTTTCTTTTTAGATTTTTTTGGTCTTAGAGAAGTTCTAAGATTAGAAAGATAAGAAGTGGGGTGTTCTTTGTTATTTTTCATTTAGGTTTCAAGAAAAAAAAAATATAGAAATGATGTATGCATAGTATTTGTATTATAGATTTCTATAGTGTAAGAAGGGTTTGACTAAGATTGTCAAACTAATACTAGATGTAGACGTGGGTTTTGGATAAACTAGCATAAACCATTGTCTTCATCTTTTTATCTCTCTTAAACTAGTTTTGGTTCATCAATCAAAAGATTTAGTAATATCATTTTTGTCTTTTTGTGAAAAGGGATAAATAAACATAATTGGAAAAGTCTTTCATTGTGTTAAAAGTTTAAATCCTTAAAAGCTTTTGTCTTGAAAAAAGGGAATAAATCTATTCACCTCGCCCCCCTTCAAGATTTCTCAATCACATTCTACAACCATGATCCTAAAGGATCCTATTTAGTAAAACAACATAGGTGATATTCTTACTCTCACCTTGTCCCTGCATGTTTCTAGCGAGGTTCATATACATTGTGTGGGGAAGGTTAAATAATAGCCCTTCTAGTTTGTTAAGCAACGTGAACCTATAGATAAGGGTCAAGGAGTCCTTTGAGCCAATCTTGTGAATAATGACTTTGTTTAAGATCTGTTGAAAGATCTTCCCTTCTTGACTAAGGTTTGTGTAGTTCAACCCCTCCATCTACTTATCTCCTATAGGTACCTTTTTGAAAAAATTTGATTCTCTGTAAGGGGTGTCCCAACCCTATCGAATGCTTGCACCAGCTCTCTCACAGCCAATGGTTGTGGTTATAGTTCCTGGGCTAATGATGATATTCTTACCCCAAGCATTCTCCATGTATTTCTCCTTTTCTCAAAAACGCTATAGCCTGCTAAAAGGCCCTTATTAGCTCATGAATCACGATCTCCTTCCAGTTGAAGTAGTTGAGGATCTCATAACTTCTCAGGCTCTCCTTTATGTTTAGCCTCATCTTCTCCAAAAAAATCAATGTTGAAGGTGAATTCAACATTAATGGTAATATTTTTCATATCGATAAGGCTTATGATGTGGCTGGTAAGAGTTTCTTTAAGGTTCTACAGAGCTGTCATTGTTAAGGTTTCAAAAAGGTTTGAGAGTGAAGAGAGATTTAGAGAAAAGGTTAATTTTTAAGATAGTGAAAGCTAGTAAAGAATACATTTTGAAGCTTCAAGGGGTATATATGTGTTAAGGTTAAGAAAAAAAAAACAATTTTGGCACGAATTTGAAAAGAGAAAAATTATTTGTCTGTAATAAATGTGTCATGATGGGGACGTGATGTTGGTAATTTTGGGTAACTATGCTTAAGGTTTTTGTTGTTGAAGTGACTTAGTATAGTATAGATTTTAATATCAAATCATTGTTAGTTAATAGAGCATGAGGATTTTTTTTATACATATCAGTGCTCATAAACACATGCATAAAAAAGAATGTGACTCCACATATTGGAGTCTACATGTTGAAGATGCTTATAGACATGTGTTGGATGTAAGTGTATTGTACACGTCTAGTCCATAGATACTTATATCATATACATAAGAAAATTGACATTAATCATTCTTTTCTTTTATTCATTCTATGTTCATTTCTTAGAAGGACTAGTCTATCTTTAGCAAGGAGTTTTGTAAATATGTTAGCAAATTGATTTTTAGTAATTACAAACTGTAGATCCTTTGTCCCATTCTAAACATGATCTCAAATAAAATGAGGTTCAATTTCAATATGTTTATCTCGAAAATGCATCATGGGATTTTTTGAAAGAATTATTCTAGCAATATTATGAAAAAAGATAGAAATTTTACTATCGAATATTTTGTAGTCTTCTAATTAAT
>JAMLFT010001601.1:0-29773 GCA_026544285.1 Pachyrhizus erosus
TAAAAATAAAAAAATAATGTCAACTTCTAATCCATATATTTCTTTCTTCATTTTTAATTTTCAATCACACTCTTAAATTTCATTTTCTTTTTTAAAGTAATTAAAAGATTATATTATATTATTTTTATTTTTTAAAAATATAAAAAAAAAAATATTATAATGACTATCTTTAAATATTTTTAGCTGTAACTTTTAAAACTATTTTTTAAAAATATTAAAATAAATAAAAATTATAATAAACATATTTTTAAAAATACTTATTTATTTTTTAAAACATCCACGAATATTTGTTTATTAATAGGTATTTACGAATATTAAAATTATTAGACAAGGTGAGTAACGAGTAACGAGTGATGCGGCATATACATAAGTAACTACTATTTATTATGCACACTTAAAATAATATTTCCAAATTTGGTATGTGGGGAATGAGATTGAGAGGGGTAACGGGTTTTGTTGGGAAAAAGGGTCTCTTGTAGAGATCTTAGTCCATCTAGGTCTTTGCAAAGAGATTCCTCAAACTTCCTAACTTGATTGGTGTCCATTTATGTGTTTTAAAACTTTAATTTTTAACTTTTTTAGCAAATAAATTTAATTTTTGTTAAGACTTGATGAAAACTTATCTTATATTTACAAATAATTATTGTGAATTAAAATTAATTTTTCATAATTATTTTAAAATATTAATAGCTAATTTGGAATTAAAAGAGATTCCTCAAACTTCCTAACTTGATTGGTGTCCATTTATGTGTTTTAAAACTTTAATTTTTAACTTTTTTAGCAAATAAATTTAATTTTTGTTAAGACTTGATGAAAACTTATCTTATATTTACAAATAATTATTGTGAATTAAAATTAATTTTTCATAATTATTTTAAAATATTAATAGCTAATTTGGAATTTTTAAACTAAATTTCATATTAAATTCATTTTAACTCAAATAATTTGTCATATAAACTAAAACCTCATACGAAATTCACCCACCTACTTATCCTCAAGCCTATTGATAGTTATCAATGCTACAATCCTTGAGCACTAATCTCAAGGCCCAATAAACATCTATCAACTTATGTGCTTATCCATATACATCATCAACTATATAATATGTATAAATGCATATACAAATTCAATCATTATTTCAAGAATATATCAACAACATTGAATTCACCTTCATGCATGTGGATCAATGAAATATGCAACCTATTAACTTCACCTTATTCATATGTAATCATATATTAAAGCAACCCATTAATGTAATACCAAATATAGCCTTAATTCCCAGAATAGAATATCAAACAAACAATTTTCGGCTCGTAATATCTAAAAAGGGTATATTTTTAAAGAAAACACATAAAAAAGGGATGTATCAATAGAAAATGGGAGGTCGAAATAGCAATTTCCATTTTCGGATTATTGGACCCAGACACATTTGTAACAGTGACTTACAAACACAAAAGCCCAAATTGTAAAAAATGAGCACAAAGAATAAATTAACAGAGTTTGGTAGAAGAAAGAAACATATTGAAGACGCAAACAAAAACTTTGGATGAGAGAAGTGGTGTAGAAATGAAAGTGACTTGGAAGAACAACAACAAGAAGAAGAAACGTTGTTTACCTACGTTGTCCCACTTCACTGACCTTCCCTTTGAGCATCATCAACAACATGATCAACCCCATCCACACTCCAACAACGACGCTGAAGATGGCGCGCGTGTTCCCGACCCTGACCAATCCAACGCCACACAATTGGCTAACGAATTTCAAGCTCAAGGAGACAAGCTTGCTATGGTATGTATTATATGATGTATCATTATTACACATACCCACGTGATTCTCTTTGGTTCTTTTGTTCTTTTTGTTTTGTGGGGAACGGAAATGTGGACTAAGGAAACAGAATTATGAATTGGGGTGGGAAAATGAGTACAATTGCACCGATTTTGTAAACATTGATCAATTTAATGGGTCAATGGTCGCCCAGTTTTGATTTAGCAGAAAAGTGATTTTTTCTTTGTTTTTGTTTTTCTCAACCTGAATGTTGAGTGCTGAAAGTTTATGTACATATTGTTGGGTAAAGAATTAGTTATGTTTTTGGTTTTTTAAATTAGTGAATATTTTTTTAGTCCCTTGGATAAAAATTTGTATTTTTTAATCACTCAAATTCGAAAAATGATTTTTACAATTTCTTTTGTCAGAATTTGAGAAACTAAAAAGAGTATTAATTGAATTTGAGGGATTAAAAAATGTAAATTGTTATCTGAAAGATCAAAAAATAGACCTTTTAATTTAAGAGATTAAACGTATAATTAAGATGTTGGTTAAATTAATCAAGTCCATTTAGTCTAACTAGTTTTTTTAATAAGTTTCTGTAGTGTAAAGGATTTTAGCGGAGGTTTTATAATTTTAAAAATTGTCAAATTAGTCTTCTCTAGCTAGTAACTGTTAATACTTTGTTAAGTTTTGTTAATCTATATGGGCATATTGATTGCTTTGATAGACTATAGAACACTATTTAGCAGATAGCAGAACCAAATAACGCTGTTTTTTCCATCATTCACCGTAAATGCGAGTTGAAGGAATGGCAAAACTATATTACATTGGTCAAAGGCATTTGGAATTTGTCTTTAAAACAATCCCAACCTTTTATTGATCACTCCTCTATATTTGATTTCTCTATCTGAGCTTTAAAATAGATACTGTAGTATAGTAAATAAATATTAATGATGGTTAGCATACAAGGACCTATTTAAAAAAAATTCAATGCGTGGGGACTCTGTTTAACCTATAATATATCATTTGAATGGCTTTAAATGATTTCATTGCAATCAGGAGTTACAGAATTAGAGTAAGAAAATTTTGCCATTAGTCTCCTTTTTATATTTTGAAGTTCCTTCTCATTTTTCATGTCATACTTATCATTTTTTCTATTTTTTTTTCTCAGTCCATGCAAGTATAAGCAACATGCAAGAAGTGTTAGTCTGTTTGAGTCTGAGATTTTGTTTAGATACGTTTAGCTCTAACTACCAATTTGATTTGTGAATTTTCTTTCTTATTGTTTCCAGTTAAAGGTACCCTATCTGAAAGAAAGTTTTGTTTTGAATATATTATAGTCATAGTTCATAATCAAATCACTGGTGATGAGCGTTTAGCAAGTCATGCATTTCAGCCGTATGGACATAACAGTGGTGGGCTGGTAGCAGTCTCTTACCCATTAATTACATTTTCTGTAATTTGAGATGATATGGACTGATGAGACAAAACAGAAGTTGGTGAATATAATCTCTAATAAGGAGTTGCATTTTTGTGTTTATCTAGACAGCTGAAATTTTGGTATCAAAAGCTTACTAGAGCAGCTGCTACTTGCATTTTTTCTGTCTTCTGTGATTTGATTTGAAAGTTATTTCTTAATTCTGAAATATTTCTCACATACCCCTGTGATTGGTTTCAGATTAACTTCTGTAAATGTGGATTTAACTTTTATTATTTAGCTGAGGTATATTCCTAGTTGAAAATTTGTATCTCTTTTAATTCTAATTGACATGAATGCAATCTGTCACATGGTTATATAAGTGGCACACAATGTGTCCTTTGTCATTTGTGCCATAAAAATAGAACCAATATGACATCCTGTCTATAAAGACAATCAATTTTGGTGTTGTGTCTGTGTGTGTGTAGTATACGTCCAAAACAGGTCTGTGTATATCCAAATTAAAAAAATTATTTTGGCTCCACGATTAATGACCTACATTAAAACGTACACAGAAATTTGGTCTACTTTAAGCACTCAAGAGACTGTTAATAGTAAAAAAGATAAATAAGGCAGGTGCTTTTGTCATGTATCAATTTCATTTCCCCTGACTAAATTACAATTTGACACATATAACATATATCAAGATATTGTAATCTCGAAACCTATATGTATGATTTATTAATTATGAATCCTTTTCCTGAGATTTTCACTAATATATAGGTATATATGGCATGGTCTTGTCATGCAACTTTTAAAATTTGGTGTGTCCCCATGTCATGTTGTATGTCTGTGTCAATGCCTGTGCTATTTAGTTAATTCCGCACTCTTTTTTGCAGGATGGGAAGTACCGAGAAGCACTAAGTAAATGGGAAGCGGCTCTTGCGTTGGCACCTGATGTTCCAGTTGTGCATGAACAAAAGGCCCAAGTTTTACTAGAAATTGGAGATGCTTGGAATGCTTTAAAGGCTGCAACTCGTGCGTTCATGCGCTTTATTCTTCTTAATCTTGTTTATTTAATCTATATTAAATGAAATTTTAAATTACTAAACTAAGTGTAACAGCTGAACTGTTTCCTGAAGTGTCATTTGAATATAGTAATTCCCTTGTTTTTGGTGACAAATTAAGAAAGTTCATCTTTCTGATACGAACTTTATATTCAGCAATTTGTCATATATTTAATACTGGGAAAGAAGTAGTAGATCTGTTCCATTCCAAATTCTAAATCTATTTGATAATTTGTGCTGCCTACTTGACAGGAGCTACTGAATTGGACCCATCATGGGCTGAGGTATGACACTACATTATTTGCATTCACCGTGTAAAATTTTACATTGTGGCTTTTGCAATATTCCTTCCTTCTCATGATATTTCTATATATTAATTTTGTGCTGCAATTTTGCTGAGTAGTTTCACGTAGTAACTATTCCCAAGTAAATATATGATCATAGTTTAACAATAGGTGAGGAGAATTTGAAAGACTCTTCAGAAATTTCTTAAACTCAGAAAAAATTGACCTGCGCATATGTGATCTATTTCATGCTTGTAATTGGTCTTCCTCATTTTGTTCTCTAAATACAGGTTGCAATTCAAGGCAAGCATTGGTTGGTTGCCTTGTTTTGTTTAGTGTATCCAAGCATTTGGAAAACCCACCCTTAAAAGCTAGTTGTTAAGAGGGGAACCAAGCACTTAAATACTCCCCTGAACATCTCGTACTACTCATTGTGGACTTAGGCACCTCATAATACCCAGCTCCCTATTCATAACTCCGTCCCTAAGGGCCAACGTCTTGGTAGCATAGATAGCCCTTTCCAAAACACTGACAACCAACTCTATTTCCAATTGAGAAGTATCCAAGCACTAGTGGAACTCACCCTTAAAAGCTAGTTGTTAAGGAGGAAGAACCAAACACTTAAATACTGTACCAAGCATCCCAAACTACTCAACGTGACACTTAGGCACCTCATAATACTTAAGTTCCCTATCATAAAGGAATTAGCATTCAAAATCCAAGTTGTAAGATTTAGAACCCTGTTATACTTTTTCTTGTGAATAAGACAAAATGCTCTAACTTGAACTTGCAAATGCTTTGTTGATTCAGCCTCTTCGATGCTAGGTCAGCTTTTATGCTGCCTATATGTTAGATTTGGTATTTGATCACTGCTTATATTTTATACCAAATCCTTTGCAGTTGTATTTGTAGGACATACAATCTAAAGTCTAAGCTAAAAAAATATGCCAAAGTTTGTTTTTGAATCACCGATGGTCATGCCAACTAGAGCAATGCTAGTTAATTTCACAATCTCCTAATTGATGCATTTATTTCAATCTTGATCCTTCCAGGCATGGGTCACACTTGGCAGAGCACAACTGAATTTTGGTGAGCCTGATAATGCCATTGAAAGCTTTGACCGAGCTTTAGCTCTCAAGGTTAGTCATTGTTGGAGCACATGATTTTCTTTCCTTATTTAATTATTTAACTTTTTATTTGTATGGATTTGCTTCCTTGTAATTTAGTTTCCTTTGTAACTGTAATTATGACGGCAAAATTATAACCTATAAATATTAGGATTAGTTTCCCTATATAAAGGTGTAGTCACCTTGCACTCATTGCTAGAAAATAATATTCAGTTCTCAATCTCCTTTTTCAAGTTTCTTCATGATGATGCTTGCTCGGTAGTTGGGTTAGATAATCCTGTATTGAGCTTGTATTTATATTTACAACATCAAGAACCAGACAATTGACTAGTTATAATTGGCATTCTAATATAATTGGTTAAATAAAGTGGTTACTAATTTTACAAATTAAACAAGCAGGTAAATACACTTTAGAGCAGTTGAATTTAGAGAAACCTAGTCAGTGATGGACCACAACTTTAATATTTTAATTAGCAAAATTAAATGAGTACTTTCACCACATACTAATTTTTGGCCTGTGAGATTTTTGTGGAAAGCTGGGATCTTGCCACTGGTTTATGCATGTTTTCTTCTGAAGCTTAAGCTGAATCACTAAGGATGTATCTTTCCATCCATTTTCAGGTGGATAATAAACAGTTTATTGTTTTGTGCAGCCTGATTATGAGGAAGCTCAAGATGATAGGAAAACTGCATTACGTCTTGTAAAGAAGAGAAAGCAACTTCACTCATCTGGCCTAAGTGCCACTCAAAATCGTTATGTGGTGGGTGAAAAGGATGAAAACTCATGAAGGTACACAACAGAGGATGAAAGTTATCTAAATATTCCAATGTGGTGCATGTTTGGAAACTTGTCAGAAAGTAAGAATCACATAAATTTGGCCCGAAAATGTGGAAGGTATAACTATTAGCTTCTAAATATTGAAAATTACATCGGCAATGTGGAAAAGTCACATCGACAAGGTGCAACCAAACATACTAGTAATATTAGATTATCTAAGTTTCTGTTGAGATAGGGACTTTCATGTTGTATACTGTTCAGCAGCTCAATCATCAGCAAAGCTCATTAGGATGGATAGGTGACATAATAGTTATGTTAATGTGATATTGTAATAATGATAGCCTGTTGCACATCCAATGGGTTAGTAATTGCAGAATGACTTTGTGCTGGAGAATGCTGAGTACTAAAATGCACTGCTTTCTGAAAGTAAAATAAGGTCCTGTGACTAAGAAGCTAGTTATAGATGGTGGCATTATATGGGTTGTGTAACTTGGCTCATAACTACAAATCTATCCAACTGCATCTTAACATGATGAAAAAGGCTAGTTCGTTTTTCCTATTTTCCACACCCCAACTATTTTTATTATATTTTTACTAAAACTCATTTTTGTTGTATTCAATACATCATGAAGACAAGCTTCTATTGTGAAATAAGTAATTTTGACAGTAAAATCTTGTTTGTTTTAAATAAGTCAAGATAAATGAACTTATTTGTATAAAATGAGTTAATAATTTGAAACAACACAAAATATAAAATAGTGAAAATGAAATATTACAAAACAAGAACATATTTGCACGAAATAAATCAACATAACATGAAACAGGGGCGTAAATTTAGAGAAAAAAAGTGAGAATAACGTGGGCCTTTGCCCATGACCCTTTTATGGATTGTAAATAAATGTGTCAAGCTTGTGCCATTTTTTTTTTTTTTCTAGATTGTATGAGGTAAATATGAAGAGATAAACTAAACGGATACAACAAATGTATTAGCTATAGGAGTTTATGTGGATTTTTGTTAAAAAGATGAGTGGTAATGCATAGATTTTGACATAGTATTATTTATTATTTATATTTATATAGAATTATCGAGAGTGGAAGAAATTATTCAGGGCAGGTGATTAAATTTTTATAACAATTTCTGAAATGAGATCATTAAAGGTTTCCTAAAGTGCACAACGTACTTTAAAAATTAATTTGTGATAGTATTTGTTCCTATAAAGACTAATTAAAAAATAAAGAATCGCTTTTTTGTTGTATTTGATCAGAAAATCTAAATTATATTGTTTTAAGATTTTCTTTAATATGAAATTATAATTTTGACTTACAAAGTTTACTATCTATTTTTCATTATTTCATTAATTTTATCAATTAAATTTTATTTTTTGAATTTTATGTTCAAATTTTTAATTTTTGTAAAATTTACAATGCTGACTTGTTACTAAGCTCAAAGATCCACCTTTAAAACAGCATCAATGCGGTTTCTGAAGTGATTCTCAAAGCTCAACCAGACCAACATGTTCTTGTTCTTTGCTTCAGAAGGTGGTGATATTAGTTTAAAGAGTGAGAATAATGAATTAGGGAGATAACCACCGTGGGAGTTGCTCTAAAGTTGTAAAAGGAGCAAGGAAGGGGAAGTATGAAAAAAATGGTGGATGGTGGACCTCATAATAAGGTGGTCCACCCAAGGAATATATAAATGAGGATTTTTGTTTTATTTTTGCATGGTAATTGGTATCTAGTAAGCTGCATGTTAAAAAAAAATTATGAGAGAATAAAAATCTCATTTGAATGATCTCTATAAATGTCAAATAGTGGAGGTCAGATTGATAATTTTGACTGTGTATTTCATTTTTCAAATAACTTATAATTTATCTAATCTGCCCGAATTTAATAGTGAGATCACAAAATGTATAAATGTAAATTAAAAACATACTTAAGAAAAAAATTTCAAATTATAAAAAATTTGGCATAATTAATGTGTAAAATGTTAAAAATATATAAATTTAAATATTTTTTAAATTGTGGTAGTATGCATAATTAATTTAAAAGAATTTAAATTTAATGTTTAAATTATGTGTTCTTCAAGGTTAGACAAACATGCAAAACAATATAATACTTTTAGCATTTTTCTAATACATCGGATTTTCAGTTCTGTCATCAACAATGCAAGCATTCATAAGTTTTTTGGGGGATGGGGTGTTATTGAACCACTCATTTTGTACTTCCTGTTCAACTTTTTCTCTTTGATTAAAGCTAGAAAGCAGAGGCATTTTCCGGTGAGATTTTAAAAAAGCAATAAACTTCAACATAAATAATTGAATGGCCAATGAAAAAGAAACACAAGACAAGAGCTACACTTGGAAATGGTGTATACACAAATCCTAGCCATCAATGGCACAGCCAACCCACCCCTGTTATTTGCCTTTCACCCCACTTAAAATTTCAGAGTCATACAGACAAAAAAAAAAAAAAAACTTCAGTGTCATCAATAACTGTTTTTGGTGAAAAAGACAGCCAAAGACCAGAAGGAAGAACACAAGTTTGGTGTCCTTTATATCATTGTTTCTTTGCTGTTGTATTTCCTCAGTTTGTAAACATCCATCACATGAGTGTTGACTTTTCAAAATCCTCTCGAGTCTAACTTTCAAAAAGGTTATTCACTCATCTCTTTTCAAATGAGGATATTAAAAAGTCAAGAATTAAAATAATTAACACTGGGAACTTCAGGAACTATAATAAAGGTTTACTTTTAATGTGTTTGTCAAATTCAAATAATTAACTCATGAAACTAGTTACTGTTGCTAAAACAAATCCACTACTTTCCTCTCTAAAAAGTTCATCAACGAATTTTTAATCAAGTCACACGGGTCATAGTCACAAGCGTATCAGCGACCCAGCTACACAATCACCGAGTAACAGTTTCGTAATTTTATTCACAGTATAAAAATCACTCTAATTATAAGTCTTAATGAATTTTTAAAATAAAATGATAACAAGATATGAACCAGGAATGCTCAGAAAATTACCATAAAATTTATTATTGACATTATATTCACACTATATGATCGCCAATAAATCACCCTATAACTTCTTAAGCTAAAATCAATTATCCTCCCATAAACTTAACTAACACTTCCTAGACTCCCAGAGAAGAAACTATCACGGCAAAGGGTGTGTTAGGATAGTGATAAGAGGTTGAATGGACAAAAAACTTAATTATTTATTATAAAAATTATATGTTACAAGAGAACTTTTCATAAACATAACCGCGAAGCTTATGGAAATCAGCTGTAAAAAGCTTACAGAAAGGTCAGTTATTTTTTTTAACTAAATTGAGAATAAAAGAAACTCTTTCAAACACCAGCAGAGTCGTTCATTGAACAGATTAAAATGAAAGTGTAGAATGTTATTCAAGGCTTATGCAATTTTAGCACAGGAACATTGAAATCTAAACGGATAAAAAATCATCCTCTTGATTATCCACAAATTGGACATCTATATTATTCTAATTTGAAGAAATATTGACTTAAATAAATCGTGACAATCCAAAACATTATATTCTCCAGGATGCAAAGCAGCCAATTAAATTTCATATCAACCACATATTACAACCTGACCTGCAAAATATCCCATAATCATCACAGTTTCTATTGATGCTTTTTGCTCTGACCTCTATAATCCTTTCTCTCCAACGGCATGTATCCAAAAGTCAGCAAAATCTACCATAGTTTTACAACCTAACAAAATCAGTTATATAAAACAAATGCAGGAAAACATTGGGTATTAGCAGTTAGCACATACGCCCTCATGTTAATGTTTTCTTTGAGTCAATCTGGATAGCATTTATGTTCTCTTCAGAATTCAGAGTATTTGCTGCTGTTATAAGCATGTCCATCATTCCTCCAACTTTGTCTGATTCTCGTCCTCGCTTTCTGTTCCATTTCTTGTCAATATCTTCTTCATTTGGCTTTGAATCATTCTGACCAACTTTCCCTTTGTTACTCTCGTATGCCTTTCTTGCCTGACATATTGCCTGTATCCCTGCATCACATTTTATACAGAACCATTTCCCTTTTGGAATAGAATTTCGAGGAGGTTTCATACAGTAGATGTGGTATGCATGATCACAGCCATCACAGAGTACAATCTTATCATCATCTTTGTCAGTGAGACAAACTTGGCATATACAAGAAGGGCAATACCAACAATGACCATATGACTTAAGCTGCTTACTTGACAAACACCTTACATGGTAGTATTTACTGGGGCAAAAAGAGTGACCGCAGATTTTTATTTTTTCACCACCCACCACCATTTTACAAATTTTGCAGTCAGATGAGTTTCTCCCATCTGTGGAAACTTGAATCCCATCATAAGTACAATTTGAATTCTCTTCCAATTCATTCAGTGTTTCCTCATTTGTAAGGATGTTTTCCCCACCAACAATGTCGTCCAGGGTCTTTTGGACATTCAACCGTTCACACACCACACAATTCACATGTCGACATCCAATTCCACTAGCAGTACAATTGGCACAAAACCACCTTTTGCGGGGTATTTCTTTCACGGCAGGCTCAATACAGGACAGATGATACATCTCCTCACATGAATCACAAACCAAACAGTCTGTTCCATCTGCTTTGTCTCCACAATGCCCGCAAGTCCCAACTTTGAATGTAATACATTCTACTGTCTGCTCTGGTTTCATGTGAGAGATGGATTCCTGGTTACAGAGCTGTTTGACATGACAACATAAAAACAAATTTCAGTTTAATAAATCTCAAGCAAAATTTCATATTGAATGAAGTGCACTTGGTACTGATTGAACAAGATAAAAGGCAGAGCCTTTTCAGTTTAAACAATCATGTGCATCAATGGTAGTTAAAGCTTGCAAAACCTAGAAAGATACTTAAAGACACAGGTCTTAGAAATCAAAACAAGTCCCCCGCCTGCTGATTATAGCGAATTTTTAGATACCAGAGGAAAAATTTAACTACAATTCTCGTATCTTTATTTCTGAATCAGAGGAAAATAATGTTTTCAAGGTAGGGAAAATCTCAATACATAGGGATTAATCTTTTCATTCTTGCACTTCAAATTATAAAGATAAAATTATATGTAACAAGCATTTCATCTACAAAATTGCCAAGAAAAATTGGGTGGCATTACCACAGGATTGACACGGGATAAACTCAGGCCATACAAGCACAACTCATTCTTCATTCATTCAGTCTTTCAAGAGAAAAACAGGAAAAAAAAGAAGAGAAGAACTTTAGTCTTTGATCATGCAGAATGCAACAGAATTAGGTGCTAGAGACGAGGAATCTCTAATCTCTAATCTATGATATAGTCAAGACAAAACAACATAAAAGACAACCAATTTTGGTCTTAGATCTTATGCTTTTGATCAGAGGTGATTAAAAATCAACATCATGCATCTATGTCATGTAATTGGCAGCATTGGTCTGTCAGAGTAGCTAGATGGCACAAAGGAAAAAAGGGTAGCAACTTTGGTTTCTTTATTCTTAATGGTCAAAAAGGAGATCAACAACCAAGTGGGGGGAGGGAAAGCAAGCCCAAGTTGAAGCAAAGCAGCCTCAGTGAAATTTGGACCTGGCATTATGTCCCCATAGAGACTTGGCATCGCTTAAGCTAAACGACTCTTCAGGATTTGCTTAATTTTATTTCATGTTTTTTAACAAAACTGAAGCATAGTTATTCTCTTTTTTTCAAAAATAACAGGATATATATGCATGTATTTCATTTTATACTGTATCTTAGAGCACAAAAACTGCAACTTATGATATTATGATAAAAAAATTAGTCTCCTGTGCATGTTGCATAGAATAGTAGCAGAGGTACGAGAGGATTAGGAATCTGTACAAAAATTTTATCCGATTATGTAGATCAAAGCTGCTTTAACTCTGATTCCAATGCAAAATTTATCTAAATATCAGATTTATCAAACTTGATCCAGATATATGCATGATCAGCACATGAAATATCAGAATAAAAATTTAACACTTTTACCACTTGCTTTTCATCAAGAGAGCTCTGCACTGAAATTCCCACCTGACAATAAGGAAATAAATGATTAACAAAAAACATATCGCATAGTTAAAAAAAAAAAAAAAAATTCAGAAGCAAAAGAAAAAAGTATAGAACTTAAGTGCTGTGGCAAAGAATTACAAGAGTTTTCTTTACCTGCTCACAGAAGGAAGCTTTTGACATGTTAGAGAGGCTCCTGGCCATAGCAACAATCTGATTTCCAGTATTTTGAAGCTTCTGCCAAACCTAAAAATATCAACAACGCCGTGTCAAGTAAAATAAGAAATTAAATTCTCCTGTCACCTGCAAAAAGGCTAGAAATTAACAAGCCCTCTAAAGAAATACCCTCAAACAATACTGAAGATCATGGACGGTCCTGATTAGGTAAAGAATATGGATGGTTCTGATGCTATCAAGTTGATAGGACTTATCATAATTTATTCAGTTTAGGAAATATTGTAACCCATGACATTTTTAGGACCGACCTTTTTTTCATTAATTAGCAAGGGTTGTCTCTTCTCATTAATTGGCCAAAGACGATCTGATTATCTGATTTTGGTGTAGCAAATCCAGACCAAGAAATCATGGGTGTATCTTCTCACCACTTGTATTGTATACTCTATCACTATACTAGAGTAAGTGCACAGGAAAAGGCAAATCGTTCTTCAAATTAAAAAATAATGTTCTGTTTTTTGTGTGAAATTAACATTAATGCCATTAGGCGGGAAATTTTCCACCAAAAAGCAACATATGGAGGAGGCTTGGACTGTTTTATTGTATATTAGGATTAGGATTAGAATTACAATAGAGGAAAGCAAATTCATTCATCTGATTATTTATGGTATCGATCCACTCTCAAATACAAAAGAAACCCTAAATTCCTGCAATGGATTTCAACACCAGCAAGATCACCTCTCCTTGGTATTATATGATTCTTTATGGTATCAAAGCATTCTCAAATACAAAAGAAACCCTATATTTGTGCCATGACTTCCAACACCAGCAGCCACTCCAACACCACCTCTCCAATAGGGGGCATTGTCTCTCAATCCAATATGAAATCTGCATGTTTTGGACATGCTCGTCACTGGGCACTGGGCAGACTAATTGCAAAAATTATATCCAGTGGTCTCCACCTGTTCTCATTTCATCAGTGGCAAAGGCAAGGTGATACCTTACCAACACTGCTGATCCTCCTTCTGAGTCTGATTCAAATCTGACTACAAACTTGGAAATGGGTTGATCAACATCATGAACTTGAAAATAGGTCAAAACTTGATGTTCCATTCATCTGCAAAGGAAACCTACTTGACCCGGTAAATACTTCTGAATTTTTCGAGATAAAAGCATACTTCACAACCTCCAGCAAGGAGAAACCTTTTTAACTAAATATTATAATGTCCTTACTCAGCACTGGCATGAACTTGATACATTTTGAAACTGAAAGTTGGAATTGCCAAGATGATAAATAAATATATAATAATCATGGAAGAGAGGATCTTTAAATTTATTGCTAGGCCTCAATAATGACCTTGATGAAGTACAAGGAATAATTCATGGAACACACCATTACCATCCCTCCATGAAACTTTTGCAGAGGTTAGAAGAGAATAAAGCAGAAGGAAAGTCATATGATGGGACAATGGGAAATCAAGGACTTTTTCTGCAGGCAAAGGTTCTGCTCTTGCTGTTCATATAAACCAGAGTCAGGGAAGCGACGGTAGACTACACAAAGGGAAACCGGCATGTGACCTATTCCAGAGTTTAGGACACATTAAGGACTATGGATACAAAGTTGGAAAATTCACAGCAAACTGATGACTGGAAACTCAACAAACAAGTCACAGTTCCACCGAGATAGTCATGGCTGGGTGATGGACTCCAGTGCCACGGATCATATGACTGGTTATGCTTTTTTTTTTTTTGCACTTATATTCTCCCTTGCCCAGGAAAATACAAAGTGAAGATTGCAGATGGGTCATATCTCACTGTTTCCTGCACTGGCTCTCAGTGTTTCTAAGGATTCAACACTTGAATCTGTCCTCCTTGTTCCAAATTTGTCATGCAGCTTGTTATCTATTGGAAAATTCAACAAGGACCATAAATATATTGCTAAATTTTCCCGTTTGTCATGTTTTTTTGTTGAACTTAAGAGGGGAAGAGTTTAGAGAGAAGGAGTGAACTTAGAGAAGGTAAAGCTTTATTATTAAGAGAATGCAATTCTTAGGTTCTGCATCGTCCATTTATTTATAGTCTCTTAATAGACTTAGTGGGAACTATTATTAAATGCCACTTCTCATTGAACCCACTATCTATGCAAACCCAACCAAACCACAGTTCTTAGACACCATGCAAGGACCTCCACCCTGAAGCCCAGCTTGATGCCAGGTCTCACCTTCTCCAACAAGCTCATCTAGGGGCTTCATTGCAACTTCATGTGCCTCTTGTACTGTCTTCTCAGGAAGAAGCTGAGCAAAGAGCATCCAAAGGCAATTGTTCATGACACAACGTAGATAGAGGAAGTTCATGTGCAACATTCTTCTGTGCACTCTAGTGGGGATGCAGGGAGACCTCCACCACAACCATAAAAGGGACTCGTGAAAATTGCCAACATCTTATTTCCAAAAATGTTGAAAATGGCTTTCAGGTGTTTTAAAATTTTTCTGAAATTGTGTTTGCTTTCTAAAATTGAAAATGGAAATATTTAAGCAAACACATTTTCCTTTATCATTTTCTATTTTTATTGAAAATAAAATCAGAAAATGGTATAAGTTGTTTAAAGAGAGACAGAGCATATTTGCGAAAAGCTGTTTGAATGACACCATGGATCAAGGTTTACATAGGCTTATTACAATAAATACACATGAATTACAGGAGATTTTGTCTCCTCTATATCAGATATGACTTGCCTACAAATCAGATATATAATAAATACAATATATTTGATTCTGATTGTCAACATAAGTAACAGCCCCTTAGTTTTCTATTCGTAAAACAGATTATGAGAAGCAGTTTTCTAAAACAATCAAACCAAAAATAAATGTTGTTCAAACAAGTATTTTTATGTTTCTGTTTTTGAAAACAAAAAATTGTTCTTGAAAATAGAAATCAAACAAGCCATCCATTCCACAGAGAAACTATATCCTTGATTTACTGATGGAAACTAGAATACTTGGGTGCAAACCAACAAATGCCCAGGTGGATCCAATCTAAAAATCAAGTTTAAAGGAAAGAGACTCCAATTTACAAAGATATCAAAGACACTTAGAATATGTTTTCGTACTAACACAAAAGTCATACAATACAAATTCTCTTCAAGAGAGGATGGACAGGGAGAAACAATGAACCATTATGAAAATTTACTAGCATAGGTAAAACTACAAAAAATTCTAGCTTAATTACTGCATCCTTGAGAGCTGATTTCCAAATTTATAGAATATTCACATTCTAACCTAATAAAATAGAACGATTACAGAAATAAAATAAAATAAAAACATATATTAATGGATTCTAACACCTCCTACCCCACCTCTCCATAAAAAAACTGCTTGAAGATATCCCCCAAGGAACTTGTCAATTATTGTTGGAAAGCTGCCTTGATTGTGGATAACCCTAGCTTGCCTTAGTTCCGGCATCTTTGGCAGTTTCCTTAATTGCAACTTCAAGGGTGATGGTTTACTCCCACATCAACTAGAAATATGGCTTCAATAGAGCTTATAAAGCTTGGATAATCCTCATCTTATAAACTGATTTTGTAGGGTTGAGCTAGGCCCTAAATGCATATTCTAACATGGTCTCAGAGTCTATCTTATAGATTCATTGTTGGGCCACCAGCATTTGGCACAATCCAAGTTGGAATCCCTGGGTGTGAGGGTGAGTCTTGGAAAGCTGCCTGGGGGTTACCTTAATTGCAACCTCAAAGGTAGTGGTTTAGTACCCACATCAACTAGATATATAGCTTAAATAGAGCTTATAAAGCTTACACAACCTTACAAGCCAATTTTGTAAGGTTGAGTTAGGTTCTAAGCCCAAATTCTAAGAATTATACTCTCAAATTGCTTTTTTAATAAGCCTATGGTTATAATGTGATAGATATTCATTAGTTAGTAAAATAATTTTAGTTGAGGGCAAGAATAATTAGAGAAATAAGGCATATTTCCTATTAATAGAAATGGGTTGAGAGGGGTAGTTGGTCAATCGGTGAGTTAGTATTATGACTAGGGAAGTCTAGGATCTCTCGAATATACAGGGAATTGATTATTCTTTTGCATAGTTTCAGTTCTTGTAATGTACCCATGTTGGGGCAGGATTGTGAAAGCTTCATCAATAAAGATTCGTACTTTTACGCTCAAATCTGATCCAATTCTATCAACTAGTACCAGAGCTATCTACCATATCTTTTAGCTACAAAATGAGTGGCATAGGTGGTGATGATGACATTATAATGTTCAATTGGGACTTGGATTCTAGTGTGGGTTTCTATAAGGCCTTGGATTCTCCAACTAGAGCCGTCTACCTAGCTTTTGTGATATGGTTTCACAAGGTTTTTATCATAATGTTAGCAATTTGAACTTTAGTTTGTAATATCAGGATGCAAATCTAACCCTTCTCTATTTTCTTGTTTACAAAATGCCTGTCAACATTCACATGCTTCATTCTACGACAACTTTGTTGTCTCTATACAGTCTTACTGGCATATAGTTATGAAATTTCAGCTCCAGCAGTAACTTACTAATGTATGATAATTCATAAATACAGTGTGCCATCCACCTATATTCTTCCTTTGTGCTACTCCTAATCACCATACTTCTCATTTTGCTTCTCCAAGTAACTAAATTTCTTCCAACAAAAATGTTGTAACCAAAAATGGACCTTCCATCTACAATACTGCTAGCCTGCCCAATCTACATCCCTGTACATTTCCACCAGCAGGCATCCAGTTTTTTCTGTATAGCAATCCTCTCGTCGGAGTTGCCTTTAGGTACCTTGTGCTCAGGATCCTGTGCTCAAATCCATTGTGCCATTCATCTATATTATGCCTCTATGCTACTCCTAACCACCAGACTGTTTTTCACTCCTCTAAGTAACTAGTTTTCCTCCAATGAAGGTGCAGTATCCAAAACTAGACCTTCTATGATGTTTTCCTTCATCTTGTGCATAAATGTTATATGCACATGCTATGATGTCTTTCTCAACAAAGCTGACACTTTTCTTTCTTTGAATGGCTTGTTTGTAGCACCCCATAGAGTTTTCAACTGTTACTCAATCTATGCTGTTGAGATTTTTGTGAGATCATTTGCCTCTTGTAAATTACCATGATTCTCATTATGATTATCTTTGATCCTTGACCAAAAACTATTTGTCTTGTGGTCAAGCCCCAAAATTGCATTCTCCTAACATTAAGTCATTTAAATGAGAAGTATATCCTCCTTAATGATGAATCTTGCTATAAATTGTTTGAGCATTGTACCCTTCTCCTTCCCCCAACATAACCTTTTTCCAAGCCAACATAAACGGAAATGGTGGAATTTGAGACTCAAACATTGACCCAACCAGTATTTAGAGTTCTTTATCAATGGAATGCTCACTACTTATACCCTTAAAAACCCCATAAAACATGGCAAGATTAGTGAAGGTGATTTAAACAAGGAAAATTGATATGCAAAAGGCAACATAGGAAATTGAAAATTTCTGATATTTGGGTTACTTGGTGAACTTGAAAAAAAGGAAGATTTTTAAAAAGAGTTGGGGAGTGGTTGATAAGTTTGCACAAAATTTAAGAAAGAAATTGATTAGGATCCATTGGGCAAAATTGAAAGAGAATTGTAAAGTGTGTAAGTGAACTAAATGAGTAAAATTTTAGGTTAGAGTTGTGAAACTATCTTGCCACTTAATTCGCTATGTAAACAATTTTACAATTTTTAACAGTAAATTTTTTTAACATAAATCATTTTAACATTCACAATTTTAATATAGAAAAAAAAATTAATGATCACAACTTTTAATATTTAGATCTTAATGTTCATATTTTATTGACTTATATCTATTCCAACAAAAGAAATAACTTGCATGAATAATTCCAACTACTCCCACCACAAAAGCCCTCCCTTCAATCTGCAGGACAGTGCCATCGAATGCTCCTCACCTTTCAGGATGTCACCGAATCATGTTGACTTTTCCTTTGCACAGGTGCTGCGAGCACAAGTGGTGAGCACCTACTTAGCCCCTATGTGGGTGGCCAGGAGTGCTAATGAAGGCAGCAGGAGAGGAATCTCTAAGATTTGCTGTGGCAGCATGAAGGAATTGTAGGCATGTCAGGATCTCTTGGATTTGGCTGCAGTTTTACCCCATGGTTGTAGGATGGGAAAGCAGGAGAGGGTTTGTTTTGCATTGTAACTGGCATTCTACCCTTCAAAGCATATATTGGTGTGCCCAATGCCACATGGCTGCTCTACATCAAGCAACAGACCAATGCACAAAAGATAGAAAAAGGAAAAAGGAGTGTGCTAGACATCAATATGTGGCTGATCATGTTGGTCTTGATCCTCATTGCAGTTGTGCTTGAATGTCACAATACACCTTAAATGTCGGGCCCATGTATGACTTGGGAACCTTTCTAGCAGAGGATGCAGTTCCTTGTGTAAGTTGCCAACTAAAACAAGTCTAGTGATGATATTCAGAATGAAATAGTTCCTTATTTGAAAAAAATGAGTTATGTAACTCCCATTAGAGTTGCTCTAACATATCCTAGATCTCACCTATGATTATTGCACATGTGGGGAATCTTGGTAACATGTCATGGAGAAGCAAAAAACAATCAATGGTAGCATGCATTAGTGCTGAAGCTGAAGTTGAAGCTGAAGTTGAAGCTGAAGTCAAACTGACAGAACATGGCATATATGAGGGAATGTGGCAGAAAAGGTTTACTAATTGAGTTTAAGATCACAAACAAAGGACCAAACAAGTTATTTTGTGACAATCAAGCAAACAATAAACATTGCAAAGAATTTGGTTTATTACAATAATCCAAGCATGTGGAGATTGATAGACACTTCATTATGGAGAAGATTGAAGAAGGAATCATCAACACTAACTAAACTCCTTCAAACCTTCAAACTGTAGCTATATTCGCAAAGGCTTTACCAAGTATCATTTTGAAAATTTAAGGTCCAAGCTGGTATTGATCAACATCTGCTCCCAGCTTCAGGGAACATGAAGATTATGGATGGTTCTGATTAGGCAATGAAGATTATGAACAGTTCTGATAAGGACATCAGGTTAATAAGAATTATTATAATTAATTCCTGAATCAGACAATATTTTTAGGATCCTAATTTTTTTCTTTACTTTGCTAGGTTTGTCTCCACCGTTAATTATCTCTATATATTCCAATTATATCCAATTCAAGTGCACCATATCTGGGCCAAGAAATCATAAATGAATCTTCTCATCACTTTTCATTTTTATATATCATATCATTCAATTACAATAGAGAACAGCGAAAATCATCTGATTCTTTAGATACTAATCCTTTAAGCAAGGCATAGGAATTTAACCCAGTCAACTCAACAGTTTATGTAAATAACAAGCAACATTGTAGCAGAACTATATGAATCCAATAAAAAAAAAAAAAGATGCCTAGTCACCAAAGTAGCTTTGAAGCTCAATCATAAACAACAAAAACAACCCAGAACTATACGAATCCAATAGAAAAACACCCATTCAGGTCAACTCACTGGAATTTTAGGGATCAAGCAGTATAAAAATATATTTAGTAATACTCAATTTTTTAATTTTTTAATATATTACCATTTCCTTGAGCAACTGACTGAATACTTAAATTGATCCTGCAATTACAATCCTTGTTTTTTTCTTGATTGAGGTAAAATTAACTTTCTCAAATTTATGCCATAATTCCATTAATAGGGCAATCTTTAAAAAGTGCAAACAACCAAGGAACCCTATCTCTGCATTAAATAGAGGTTTTGCTTCAAAAATAGATTATTTAAATCAACATATGATTTGTTTTCACTGTGCTTTATAATTAAAAATAAACCTTTTTAGTTCTCAACGAAAGGATCTCTTTGTGGAAGAATAAGAGCCAGTTGGATGCAAAAAATATTCATGATCGCTGACTGAGTTTTCGTGAATTACTATATCTAAAGAACAAGATTTTCACCCAAAGAAAAAAGCATAAAGTAAAAGAGCAAGTCAAAACAGGCACACCATCTTCATGACACTCAGGTAAACCACATATTCAGTTATTCAAATTTTTCAAATTTTGTCAAGTAAAATCATATAGCCATGGAAAAATTGTCAGTAGAGAGGCTATTATTATAATTACCTGTTGAACATCTGATAAGAAAAGTGTAGGTGATTGTTCATAAGCTTGCCCTTTCATCCTTGAGTTTATCACACTAAAGTCAAACACAGTTTCAGGTTTTATTCCTTGGAAATTTTCAAGTAGCACTTTACATAATGAACCGAACTTCTCAGAGGCTAAGATATCACGGAAAACATGCTGACACCTCTCAGTTGCACCACAGCCATTTGACTCACTAGAAAATCCATTGAGCACAACATTTTCATGTCTGTTAGCTTCACTCTGTAATCTATAAAGCAAACACTCTAATTGCAGAGAGCATTCTTGACCACCCTTGTCAATTTCAAAAGCTTCCTGCAGAAAAATAAGTGGAAAGTAAACCAAAGGAACAAAAATTAACTAGGACAAGTCATGTAAACAGGATATGTGTAGTTCCAACTGCAGGGCCAACCTTCGTTGTAGTGGCACAACTAATTTTAGGATGACTCTTGAGAGCTTCCCTTATAGACCACTCCATGCCACCATTATCATTGCCTAATGAATGATATAAATGCTTTAGTACAACATTCCCCCAATGGTCATGTGAATGATCTTTTGAAGAGTTCCCTACAGCTAAATCACATAGTTTCCTCACCGCCTGCAATCAGGAGAAAATTTCAAATACAGCATTGCAGAATGAACCAGGAAAGAATATTTAGTGTGCTTGAAGTCATGTATGGGCCAAGACCAAAATCATCGCACGATATATTGTAAAGCACAAATGTAGATTACAGCCAAATTTTCTCTCTTCCCACACATTAATTACAAATACTCCAATACAGTAACTAGAAAAAAAACAATATAATTACATGCAATAAAATAGATTATTATAATGTAAGATTACAATAAGGAAACAAATTATCCCTCATTCTTCCCACATCCACCCACCACCAACACCACCCAAAAAAAAACAATTCTACTCAATATAAATTACAAGTGTCTGCTAAAATAAACAATCAGTGTTTTTTTTCAACCAATCCCTCAAATTAAATATCTTAAAACATACAATCAGAGTCATTTTCTCCTTAACCTTGAATGCTATATTACTGTTATTAATATAATCATTGAGAATCACATCATTCCTGCATAAATCAAGCAAATTAGCCCCCACCCAGGCTCCTACAACAGAAGTCCCACAGAATTTGGCTCCCCTTAATAAATCCAAGGTTCCATGACTTGAAGTTAAGGCAATGGTTTGGAATTGCTTGAGTTGCATGCTCACAGCAGACTAAGTTTATATATATATAAAAAACAGAAGGATGTACACCGGAAGAAGAAAGCAGAGACTGGCACACTGCATAGCAGTGTTGCAGTCTGCTTCCCTAGGCTAGTCTACAAACATAATATAGGCACACATATACAGATACAAGAATAAAGCAAAAAATACATAAAAACTTTTAACACTCCCCATCAAGCTAAAGCATATAGGTTGTATGCTCCAAGCTTGGAACATGTGAATTAAATCTGAGGCCCTCTTAAGAATTTGGTTAAAATGTCAGCAAACTGATTGTTTGAACTAACAAATTCAGTGATGATCTCCTTGGACAGTAACTTCTCCCACATAAAATGACAACCAATTTCTATGTGTTTAGATCTCTCATGAAATACAGGATTGGAGGCAATGTGAAGAGCTGCTTGATTATCACAGTACAATTTCATTGCTTAAATTTCACAAAACTTCAATTCTTAAATGAGTTGTTTGATCCAAACCAACTCACAGGTTACTAAGGCCATAGCCTTATGTTCTACTTTTGCACTAGATCAAGCAACAATATTTTGTTTCTTACTCTTCCAAAACATAACATTTCCACCCATGAAAACACAATACCCTATAGTAGAACGTCTATTTGCTGGAGAACTTGCCCTATTAGCATCACAGTATCCAAATATTAGAGTATTACCTTTATCCTCGTATAAGAGTCCCTTTCCTAGAGATTTTTAATATACCTGAGAATACAAACGAGAACATTCTAGTGATCAACATGCGGGGCCTACATGAAATACTCCAACAGCAAACGAAATATCAGGTCTGGTGATTTTGAGGTATGAGTTTCCTCAAAAATATTTTATACCTCTATGGATCTGAGTATGTTTCACCTTGCTCTAACATTAGTTTCTAGTTTGGATCCATGAGACTCTCAATGGGTCTACAATCTATCATCCATGTCTCCTCCAAAATGTCCAACACATATTTTCTCTAAGAAATAACAATGTCTTCTTTGGATTGTGTCACCTTTATACCAAGGAAGTATTTAAGGCAACCCAGATCCTTCATCTGAAAATGACTAATTAAATGTTGTTTCAGCTTAGGGATTATAGCAGCATCATTTCCTATGATTACTATATCATCGACATAAACAACTGGATAGACACATCTTCTAGTAGAGGTGTGACATTAGAAGACAGAGTGATTTGCTTCATTACACTTCATCCCAAAACTCTGCACCACATGACTAATTTTCCAAACCAAACTCTTGGAGATTGTTTGAGATCATAAAGAGAACAACAAAGTTTGCAAACTATATCAGATTCCCCTTAAGCAACAAATCTAGGAGGTTGCTCCATATAAATCCCAACGATGAATAGCAACCATAGCAATAAAGAGGCAAACGGTAATGATCTTAGCCACAGGAGAGAAAATGTCACCATAGTCAATACCAGAAATCTGAGTGTGGCCTTTGGCCACCAACCGAATTTTAAGATGATTAACCTCACCATTAAGGCCAACTTTGCTAGCATAGACCCACCTGCAACCAACTATTTTCTTTCTAGGCAGGAGACAAACTAGATCCCAAGTACCATTATGTTCAAGAGTCTACATTTCATCAATCATGACATGTTGCTATCCAGGATAGTTAAGTGCTTCATCAACATTTTAGGAATGGAGGACAAAGACAAAGATGAAAGGAAAGAACAATATGGAGGAGATACAAGGTGATAACTCAAAAAATAATAAATAGGATGAGGGTTTTGAGTGGAACGAATACCTTTCCTAAGAGTAATTAGCCAACTTGAAGTGTCATCAAGAGGTGACGAGGAAAAAGGATCCCGTGGTAGGTACATCTGATGAAGAAGAACATGAAGCAAGAGAATCATCATGTACAATGGATGATGTATTGGTGTTCTATGCTGATTATCAGGCGACGAGTGTGGCTAAATTTCTTCTTGATGATGGATTCATAAGTGGGAGGAATTGTTGGACTTGAGAACGGGATGGATAACAATTATTGTATAGAATTCAAGTCTAGTACAAAGGAGGGAAAGAATAAAGTTTCTTCAAAGAATGTTACATCTGCAAACATGTAATATCTCTTAGTGGTTGGAGAGCAGCATTTGTATCCTTTTTGTAGACGTGAATAGCTAAAAAATACACATTTAATAGCTCTTGTAGATAGCTTATCAAGACCTAGAGAAACATCACGAACAAAACAAATACAGCCAAAGACATTGAAAGATATATGATATAAAGGTTCATTTAGAAAAATGATTGAATAGGACATTCTATTTGCAAGAGATGAAGACGACATTATAATTATTAAAAAACAAGCAGTGAGAATTATGTCACCCTAATGACATGTGAAAACATTTCCACTAAGTATCAAGGTGCGTGCAGTTTTCACTAAATGTCGATTCTTTCTCTGATATTCTACTTTGTTGTGTGGTGTGTGAGGACAAGTGGACTAGTTTAAAACACCTTGTGAGGACAAAAAAGGAGAAAAATCACCAGGAAAATATTCTTTAGTATTATCACTTCTGAGAATTTTGATAGTTTTTCTAAATTATGTCTTAATTTCATCAAAGAAAGATATGAAAATAGACAAAAGATCAAATTTATTTTTCATTTTAAATATCCAAATACATCAAGAACATTCATCTATAAATGTAACAAAATATCTGAAACCAAAGGATGTAACACGACTTGGTCCTCAAATGTTTGAATGAATAGTAGGAAAAATTGAGTTACATTTTTTTTTAATTTGTTTAGGAAAACAAGATCTAGCATGTTTGCCTAACTGACATGACTTACAATCTACCATCTTATGAAAGAGACTAGGGACCATCATCTTTAACTTTGTTAAACTAGGGTGACCTAAACTATCATGCAAAAGTTTTGAAGTAGTAAAACAGGAGACAGGACTGAATTCCAAATAGTACAAGCCTCGTGATTCATATCCTATGTCAATCAGACGACCCGTACCATGTTCTTGTATGACAAAGAAATTAGCATTAAATGTTACAAAATAATTTAAGGAACAAGTCAATTGGCTTACAGATATCAAATTATAGGGACAATTAGGAATGTACAAGACAAAATTTAAATTTAAAGAAGATGAAAGAGAGACTTGGCCAACTCCTTGATATACAATTTTGGAACCATTGGCTAAGGTAACCAAGTGAGAAAACTTTGGTAGAGATGTAGATGAGAATAAAGAGTTACTATCAAAAATATGGTCAGAAGCACCTGAATCAACTATCCAAGGATGTTGACCTTCCACAAATAGAAAAAATACACAGGTTATTAAGACACTTGGCATTGAGGATGACTAAGCTTGGTTACTAGATTTCAGCCTCAAGTATTCTTGATACTCTTTATTAAAAAACTGAACTGTAAATTTCTTAGATTTAGATACATGTGCAAACTTGTTGGGAAAACCATGTAAGGAGTAGCAAGTGGCTTGAGTATGACTCATTCTCTTGCAATGTGCACTGAGGACAGCCACCTCTACCACCATGTCTTCTTGACAACGACCTCCTCTACCACAAGTGATCACCGTTGCAAAGGTTTCAATCGTTTTAGTAGTACCCTCAACAGGAATACGTAGGAGCCTAGTAACTAAGCTATCCATGGAAGAAATTTCATGACCAGTCAGAATTTGATCATGGACATGATCAAAATCTAAGTGTAAGGTTCCCATAGTTATGACCATATATAATCTATCAAGTTTTTGTTTTAGCCCTTTCAAGGAATCAACTTCTGGGCAATTCTACTACAGCTTGAACTTGAGCCACATGTGAGATCATATCATGATCAGTCTATTTGAGAGAAGTCAATTTATTTGCTAAGTCATACAACCATTGAATATCATTAGCAAAAATATTTTGAGTTTTCTTCCAAAAGGCACAACAAGTTTTAAATGTCCTGAGTGTCCCTAAACTTTTAGGTTCAACTGATAGTCATAGCATTGCACAAAGTTGGAAATCAAGTTGTTGTCATTTGGGTCCTGATTTCACATGGTATCTCATTGGTTTCTTTCTCTAGATGACCATGGTATCCTTAACCAAGGAACTACAATTCTATGAAGGTGGACCATAATAATTTTTACTTATGAGTTTCTCTATGGAGATGGTAGGAGTTCCAGAGATAGACAGAACTGGTCCTGATATACCAAGCCCTGCTGGTCCAGTAGTAGCCATACATGCAAAGGCAGAGAATGCAACGAGGATACAACAAAGGAAAAAGGCTAGCCAAATAGCCTTGAAGATTAATGAAAAATGGCTAAATAGGCCTCAAACACAAAGAAGAGGCTTCGATGAGCGTGGTGGAGGTGTCGTGGAGAACTTCCAACACTATTTGGCTGGTGCGTAGGATGCACGCACTTGACTGGACGAGAGAAATAGGCGACGCGTGGAGGCACATGACAAGGTAGTTTAACTTGAAATTAGTCGAGTTAGGTCATGCTTGACGAGGCAATCCTAACCCTGTAATCTACTCCGAGATTGATGGCGACGGACGACACGCAGACAGTGGCAGACTACATAGTGGGGTGCTCTAATACCAACTTAAAGTTAAGGCATTGGTTTGGAACTGCTTGAGTTGCATGCTCACAACAAAGTAAGTTTTTATATATAAAAACAAAAGGATGTACACTAGAAGAAGAAAGCATAGACTAGTACATTGCATAGCAGTGTTGCAGTCTGCTACCCTAGACTAGTCTACAGACATAACTACAAGCACACATATACATATACAAGAATAAAGAAAAAATACACATAAACTTTTAACATGTAAATTTCTTGCCTAATATACATCATTTTGAAAATATAGAACATAGGTTGCAACTCAACTTCATTTATGAACATAATTAATCTTCATTCAACAATGTACATACAAGAGGATTTGATCTTAGCATAATGGCAATACCAAACATTAACTTTGCAAATTAGTTCTCTCTTGTCATCAAAATGCAAATTACAATCCACAACCAAAATACCTCTTTCCCTAGTGTCTAAACTCGGAGTACATTGCTCAACGTTGCAACTCCATTTTGGTCATAATAAAATTTTAACTTAAAAGGCACAATTGTTTTTAAGCACAATATCTACAAAAAGAGATGCAAAACAATCTCCAAATTCTTCTCGTGTGTGGATGCTCTCCTCATCATTTTTGTCCTTAAATTCACAAATTTAACCAAAAATAACTACCTAAATGTGAATCAAATGCAGCTCATGGCAGGGTTAGTTAGGTTATTCTTACAAACATTTAGCATAGTTATTGAACAAAGATTGTATGTGTATTTGCGTCTAAGTAACTCCATATCTTTGATGAATTGACAAATTAAGACTTAGGAGCACAACAACATCAACATTAGCAGTATTCAGTATTTCATCTACCATAACATTAGCATTCTACTTCATGTCTCTTCTCATGTATCACTCAGCTTAATAAATCTTCTACAAATACTCACTAACATAGATTTAGAAGCCACTGTGAGAAACCAAACACCAGAAATGTGATATCTTAGGTTAAAACAAATGTCTTAGGAAGCAGCTAAAGAAACAACCACTGCACTACATCCATCCAAATATAGCTACAGGCCTATAGCCAGAGTAAAATCAGCCATAAATAACCATGGAAAGATAATATCTCTCCTCAGTCAATACTTTTTCAACTATAAGACTAAAACACCTATATAAATAATTACAAGTCCAACCCAATCCATATAGAACAGGGATGCCTGTTAATATCAGCACTCTTGCAAATTATTCAATAACTACAAGTTATAGGCACATGTGCATCTTACAAGTTGATTGACCTCTTTTCTACATAAACCTAAAAATCTAGCAGCTTGCACCTCTAACAATTCTACAAAAAGACATACATAACACATGAAATCTCTTATACAGAGTGACAACTAGCCATACAGAACCATCACAGTCAGACATTTAGTAAAAGCAGTAGAGAAAACCTGGTCCGACAGGTGACTTGCAGCTTCCATATGTTTTCTGCTGTTCTCCTGGACTTTAAATTCTGAACTTGACTTTACATGCTTGCGCCTCTTATATGTTCGAAGACATTCAGTTGCACCAGATTTCCCTTCAACACCAAACCCATCTGCAATTGCCACTACATTATCTACAGTTCCATTATTCAAGCAATGATCCTCTTGACCTTCAGTAACATTACTTTCATCTGCAATTACTACCTCATTCTTTACAGCTTCATTCTTTGAGCCATGAACTTCTCCATTGTAAGCAACATTATTCACATCAGCAGTTGCCACATCATTATTTACAGCTTCATTCTCTGATCCTGAAACTTCTCCACCTTCAGACACACCATTCCCATCAACAGTTGCCACCCCACCATTTATAACTTCTTTCTTTGAGCCTGAAACCTCTCCATCTTCAGCGACACCATTCCCATTAGCAATTGGAACACCACTATTTATAACTTCATTCTTCAAGGCCCAAACTTCACCTTCAAGAACACCATTTCCACCCTCAATTGCCATCCCATTATTTACAGTTTCATTCTTCAAATCCCAAACTTCTTTACTTTCAATAACACCATTTCCTCCTTCAGTTGTTACCCCATTATTTACAGCTTTATGCTTCAGGCCCTGAACTTCTTCACCTTCAGCAAGACCGTCTTCACCTCCAATTGCCACCCCATTATCTACAGCTTCCTTCCTCAAACCCCAAACTTCTTCACCTTCAATCACAACCTCATTATTTACAGCTCCATCCTTCAACCCGCAATCTCCTTCATCTTCCACAACATCATTTCCACCTTGAATTCTCCCCCCATTATCTCCATCTTCGGAGTCCCATATCAAATCCACCCCAGCCCGTTCACCGTAATCACCATTGCTAGCTCCATCCTCAGTTTCCATCAAAACAGAACCCAATTTCCCAATCCTCACAGTAAGAAATTAGGGTTTCACAGCAAACAGATCCAAAACTTCCCAAGATTTGTCCCTCACCAACTTCAAACGTAACAACACTGAGAACCAGAAACAGCAAAGTTACCAACACACTCCAACTCAAAACACACAGACTCCATTCACCACTCTCAAGAACCAAATAAACCAACAAAACAACCACTTCAACTTCAACCACCAAGATGCATGCAGTGCAAGCAAAAACAAAAACTCGACAGAACCAACACAAACAAAACACAGGCCACTTTCATGCCACAAAATTCAGTACACACAAAAATAAAAGCAAAAAAAAAAAAAAAAACTAAGCACCCGAAAGCTTTTATTTATTTACCATATAAGAAGTGAGTTACTACGAAATGAAACGAAATAGCGAGGGAAAATTGAAGAGGAAGAAGAAGCGCTTACGGTGAAGTTTGAGGAAGTGGCTTCAGTAACGGGAATTTGAAGAAACGAGAGAGTGTTGTGAAATTGTGGGGAAGTTGAAGCAGAAGCAGAAACAGAAACAGAAGAAGGTGGCTTTCTTATCCTTCTTGTTTTTTTGAAATACAACCGTCTTTCTTTCTTTCGCCGGTCATTTCTTTTCTCCTTTTTTTCTTAATTATTGTTATATTTTTAATGTTAAGAGGATGGCACGTGTTTGGGTTTGGGCTTTCAGAAAGCCCATAGAAAGCTTTACAAGACAACAACCTGGCCATGGGAAGGAAGAGTTCATAAATATATATATATATATTATATAATATAAGAGAGTATTTTTTATTTTT
>JAMLFT010001602.1:0-29787 GCA_026544285.1 Pachyrhizus erosus
ATAAAAATATAAGGGGTGGAGGTACGTAAAAATAAAAGGAAAAATATAATATAATAATAAAATAAAATAGGCTTGGAAGAACCAAAAGGGGATGACTGGATTCAAACCACATGAGAAGAGAAATAAATAGCAAAAGCATGTCAAGTGGATTCGAACCCGCAACCAGGGGAGGACGAGGGAAGAAAGAGATGCGCTTAATCGCTAGATCGCTAGGCCTGTCCGCGCTTAGAATAGGAAATAATATGTACATAAGTTATCGCCATAAAATAGGAAATAAGCAATCGAGAAACAAAAATGCATGGGGTAAGGATCGAGCCTAGGACTTGGCACTCACGTCGAGTGCTTTAACTGCTGGACTCGAGTGCATTCGGTTACATTTTATTACAATTCCTTTTATTCAAATCTTCTTTACGCATGAATAAATGGACCAAAGAGGCAAAGAGAGAGAAAGGGGAAACAAAAAGAATAGAGAAATAGAGGCAAAGAGAGAGGGGGAAACATAAAGAATAGAGAAAGGGAGGCAAAGAAAGAGAGAGAAACAAAGAGGGAAAGTATAATAAATAAAAATAAGCTAATAATGAAATAAAAATAAAAAAATAATATAATAATAAAATAAAATGAAATAAATAAAATATAAGTTAAATAAATAAAGAAAAATAAGGGTAATAATAGTAAATGATGGTAATAATAAGAACCATAATAAGTAAATAATAATAACAGTAACTAATAATAATGTGTAGTTTACATAGAGTAAACTAAGTTTAATATTAGCCAAATTAAAACTAGGATAATTTAGACAATCATTTCATCCAGACAACCACTAAGGATGAGCTTAGGTGACATAATGTAAATTAGAGTCTAGAACAGACAACATTTCTACCACTTGAATAGATGTATAACTGAGATAGTCAAATAATAATGTTTCAAAGGAATAAATAAATAATAGATAAATAGGAAAAATAAATTCTTAGAAATCTAAATGTGGTTAGCCCAAATGTTAGACGAATAGAAAAATAAATAAATTAATGTTGATAATAAACAATCCTAATTAATAGTAAAATGACTGACATTAGAAAATAATTAAGATCTTGACTTGCTTTATCAAATTCTTTTATCTTTGTATTTATTTTTTCCCTTGCTTAATATATGATTTTGTATGCAGTTTACTATTGGCCGATTAAAGAGTGGAATTGAGACTTAAAATTGTTAGAGTTGAATGCTTGGCCTCCTTTACTAGGAAGGAGGAATTTTATGTTTAAGTTATGTTATGATAAAAGAGCATGGTTGGATATCTTAAGTGATAGAATTTTAACCAGAATGATAAAATAGGAAATGTATTAAACTTCCTGATGGCGATGAGTCTCAATGTGAATAATGGAGTTACGTGCATTCATAACTTGTCAAAAGACTATAACCTCAAAAGGGATGAGAGCTTGAATTTTGTAATGAATTTACTTAAGCATTTGAAAAAATGGCGAATTTTGGGAGTAATTCCCCATATGATGTTTTGTACTACGCTAGTATTTGAAATGAAAAACCAATTGTAGAGATAGAAGAGGTAGTTGACGGATGATATGGCCAGATTACGTGTGGGAATTAAGACTAGAGCATTGCTTGGGTTGACTACAGTAGGTACTTAAAGAATGTTTGTAGGCTCTTTTGGTGAGTCATTGGGGATAATGTAAGGTGTCAAGTTGTGACGACTCTGAGATTAGAGGGATTCACATAACTGGTTTGGTGTCCTCAATAGAGCGAAACATTATCATGATTCAGTTGAGAGTATCCTGATTCGATGTACCAAACATGGTATGTACTCCTGATCGTCACCCAAAAAGCAAACCTTGGATTGAATAATACATTTCGTCTAAGTCCTCTTGGAGGTAGAAGTTTTAGAGGCATCGAGGGATCCTAAAATACAATTAGTATAATATATTGGTAGGCGCGACGCGATGAGGAGAGAGTACGCAATAGTAGATATATTTTTATTGTTGTGTTATTCTGCATTTTTGCGCGCTTAAGGATGGATGACTCATTCTTACAATCCCACTTTTTAGATAAATACATTAGATGCGAGCCTGTCGACCTTCGGGCGTTAGAGACGACTCCTAGTAGAGTAATCTGAATGGGTCCTAGTAGCCAAAGATGATTGTTCGGCCGGAGAGAGGATAAAGAACAACCACTAAACAAATTTTGAAATTTCAAAGATTACATGTTAACTTTTGTAGTTGACTACATATCATTTTGTATATTTTAAATTATAGTTGTAATGAATGTGAACATTTCTATTAGTAAGGAAATGATGATATGTAACTCAGTTAACTCGTATTATTTGTATATCTAGATTTGTATTCTAATTATACTAGTCTATTTAGTTTCACTTAATGGTATGAATGATGACATTATTGTTGTCTTATATTATTATAGTCTATTTAATTTTCTTACTTGAAGACTGATTTTAGAAAGAATACGAAAATCATTCTGCGTTTAAATTAAGAATAATAAAATATGGTTTATTTACTAAAAAGGGCATTTAGTAAATTTAGAACAATTAATGTTGAATATGCCTTCAACATTGATTTAATGGAGAAAATGGGACTAAACATCAAGGAGTGCTTGAAGAGGTGTGGGATTCTTAGCTACTTCAAATGAAGGAGATCATCATTCAAAAACTAATTAGGGCCTTCTAAAAGATTGCCAAATTCTTTGGGAAGGAGAAATCCATAATGAGTGCCTTAGAAATAAGATTCTCATTGACCTAGGAACCATTGCAACAGGCTATGAGAGAGCTAGAGCCAACATAAGATATGGTTGGGATAATCCTTATAGAGAATCTCAAGCCATTAAGAAGGAGCTAACGGAAGAGAAATATAAGGAAGGGAAAATCTTTCAACAAATTTTGAACAAGGTCATCATTCACAAGGTTGGTTCTAAAGACACCCTAATCCTTATTCATAGGTTTGTGTTGTTTCATCTATTGGAGGGACTTCTATTTAACCTTCCTCACACTATCTAAAAGAACTTCCCCAAGAATATAAAAGGATGATGTGAGAGTAAGAACATCATATACATTGTCTTGTTGAACAAGATCCTTTGGAATTATGGTGTCTACAATGTTTTATTCCTTGTTTACTGAAGAACAACAAGCCTACCTAAACAAGGGTATGAAGGTCAGGCAATTGCTATTTGGAAAGTCTAACCTAAGATGTATGAGTTTAGGATTGAACTTGAAAAACGTTTCCAAGGAATATATGGAAGAACAATAACAACAACTACAACAACAACAATAGGAAAATCAAGAGGAAACTATTTCAAAACCACATGTGGAGGAGGAAGAAGTTTTTGACTTTTTCAATTTGGACAAATTGGAGAAGGCTAAATAGGTAAAGACAACTCGTCTAAGGACCAGATCATCCTAAATGACCAAAAGGCCTGCATCCAATCCTATTAAATACATAGACGTCCAAGCATGTCAAGACGACTACACACCCTTAAACATCCAACCCTATGAATAGGATGATGTTCCTACAAGAGGAATGTGACTCAAAGGCAATAATTAATTATCATATGCCAATTAGTCAAGTAATGAAGATTGACGTAACAAACACATTACTAATAAGTCTTAATCTTCTAAGGTAACAATTGGTGTTCTGGTTGAACCTATGCAGGTACCCTTTAAACCAACAACCCAACATAAACCAAAATTCACACTTAAAAGGCCTACCCAACCTCTCAAACAAAATCTTCACCTCAAACACAAGCCCAAACACCATAACTAGAACCCTAAATAAAAAACCAAACACCTTTTGAACTAGAAGTCCAACTTACACTTGTTTTTGTTGGAGTTTAATAGAGAAATTTCTTTCACCCTTATTTCACCACTATACTTATTAGCAACCTAGTGATAAAAGCTAGGTATACAAGTTTTCTACTCATTTAGGCACATACTTGTTTAAACCTGCATTCCATTCAGCTCATCCATGAAGCCCACAATTTAAACAGGATTAGACATATCAAAAGTATGTTTGTCACCTCTCATTGGTCATGCCTTTCCATGAAGTACTAAGCAAAAATATCACCTTATTCTCAAGGTCTTATATAACACAAAACCCTTAGAATTTTCAATAACTATTTTTCTCGCATTTTCGACATTCACTAATTACATAAAATAGCTTCATTATAGTTTCTCTAAGAAAATTAATAAATCTCATTCCAATCATTAAGGAAATTAAATTTTAATATTATTATGATTATCTACATTACTTAAAGATTTAAATTTTTAAGTACTTATTTTTAATAAAGATTTTACTAAATTAATCTTAATATTTTCAATAATAAGAAATTTAGTAATAATATTTTTTACTAAATTAAATTAAATTGATTTACCATTTTTACTCCTATTGTAAACAATTCTAGAATATTGTAAATACAAATTTACATCTTTTTCTTACAATGATTTTTTTAAAACTTGTCACGTCACATTCTCTAGATTTTATTAGGACCATTCCTACTTACAAAGTTCCTTTACTTTCCTTTACAAACTTTTTTAGAAAAGCATTCGAATTTTCTATATTACATATATGTGGTTCCATTAACAACATTGTTTATGAAAATGCAAATCACCAAAAGCCACTTCCAATAACAGCGAATGATGATTGACAATGGGAAAGGGATAATTTGGTATGGAACATATAAAATATAACTTATGAAATGAAATTAATCAAACAACTTAAAAGGTTCACCCTAACCTTCATTTTAATATTATATATGTATATAATCCTCATGTCCAATTCTAACCTTCTAAGAGGTGGGTGTCTCTTTTTTGGGTCACCATAACATTGGTATAAAACATTTACTAACTTTAATAAGACTAATTTATGCAAAAAAAAAATTGACTGCCACTTTTATGAGGGTTTCCCCTCCTAAGCAATTTATTTTTCCTTTACAATTATCAACCTAAGACTTTACTTAAGACCATCAAGTTTAGTTTTACTCATATCAGTGACATATTGGTGAGTATCCCATTTTTTTATATAGATTACACATATATAGGAGACATATGATATGAGAATGAAAATAACTAATATCAACCATTAGTTTAAAATAGAAGACTTAAATTGAAATACTAAAAATTTAAATTAAAACTTCATTTAACCATCAAATTTCTAAAAGATTTAAATTGTTAGGTCATAAAATATTTTAAACCTATCATCATCATTATGATTATCACTATCATCATGGTCATGATTGTCATCATCAGTGCAATCACCACAACAATTGTTACCATGTCATGACTATAGTTGTTATCACAACCACTACTATGATTGATATCACCTCCACCATTATAACCATTGTCATCACCACTGCCATAACCTTTGTTGGTGATGATGGTCATAATAATGGTAGTGACGATCATAGTGATAATGATATGTTAACATTATGACTATTTTCGTCATTATAATCACTATTATCAAATATGTTAGTGGTGACGATAACACCAATAGTCATGATTATAGTTATGGTGGTTATTATAATAATGATTATGACATTGATGGTAATAACAATTATCAAAATGATTGTAGTGGTAGTAATTATGATTATGACAATAATAATAATGATGATTATAATAATAATGATGAGTTTAAAATATTTTAAATATTTAATATTTATTCAATGAATTTTTAAATAATTTAATAATTAAATATGATTTTAATTTTAAATATTTTAATTTAAACCTTTCATTTAATTTAATAATTAATATTAGTCATTTTTATATGATACACTCCTCCACTCTCCTGACAACAATGTAGTACTATGTCATGCTGCATATCTGCAATATTACCTACGTGGTTGAGTTTTGGCTTTAGTTACTTTGCCACATGTTTCATTTAATCAACACTTTGGCCACCAAAATTCTTTAAAAAAGGAAAAGAAGCCAAAAATTGGTAATTTTAACTAGGTTTCATAATTAATATTAGCCAACATCCGGGTATTGGACGTTTTAAGCAACATGTCAACACAAAAACTCATAAGTAGCTTCTAACTTTTCAGATGTCAAGGAAACCGAATAAACTCATTTAGAAGTCCACAATTATCTTCACATTGGAGCATATGCCATCAAGCAATCTGTACAATTGCCAAATATTTGGTAATGGTGTTAAACAAAAGTACTGAATCCCAGGTTAACCTTCATACAAGAGCACTGAAATTGTTTAGTGATAATAAATTGGTAGCAATAATGGTTTTCATTTCTTTTATCTGTCCTTGGCAAGTTGCTCTCATTTGACCATATTCTATAAAAGATAGAGTAATATATTTATGACTTAAATAATATTTTAGTTCTTAAAAAATAAGAAATTTTTTATAATTTAGTCTTTTAAAACTTTTTGATTTAATTTTAGTATTTCAAAAATTATTTTTTGTTTTTAGTCTTTATTTTTTAAAAAAATCGTTAAACGTGATATAATAATAACATTGATAATTCGTTGACTTATCACATTATTTAACAGTTTGACAAAATAATTATATATAATTTTTTTTGTCAAATTATATTTTTAAATTTTTCATTAATTAGTTTAACATAATTAATTGTTTTGAATAAATAAGAATTTAAAAATACAATTTATTGAAAACAATTACACGTGACTATCTATCAAACTCCTTAAAAATATGTTAATTGTCAAAATTATTATTATGTCATCAGTTAATAATAATATTTGAAAGTAGAGACTAAATAACAAAATTTAAATATTTAAAGAACTAAAATAAAAATAAAAAATAAAAAATAAAAAATAAAAAATAAAAATATAAAACACCCTATTTTCAGGAACCAAAAAAATATTTAAACCTATATTTATTAGACATACTGGAAACTATTTTGCATAGAAAAACAAATGTCTATCCTACCTTCATATGTTAAACAATTTGATTTGTCTATCTCTCTGAATATGTGAACCAGGAAGGTGAGTTTAGTTCTATGAATGAGCTCAAAGATGCAAACATCACCCATTTTCAATAGTGCATCACAAAAGCTTTCCATCCACTTGAGAATCCAAATTTTGTTTGCCCTTTGTCTTTATGGACGAGGAATTTTGCAGGCCAAACTATCCCATTTATGTTCTACAAGCCAAACCCTTATTTGAAGCATACCAGAACACCACGAGAACCAATGCCATATAAATGCATGACAACCAAGAACAGATTACAAGGTTTGAAAGACCTTGCTCTATCAATAGTTGTAACTTGGTTAGCCATAGCCTTTGATTTTTCTGCAAAATTACAACTGTGTTTTCAGGCGTACATTTCATGATCATCTTTTATGCTGCTAAAAAATTGAAAAATATCAAAGGACATGCAACTTGCATTAACCTAAGTGTTTGCATTTTCCAAATGGTTTACTAGACATACTTGAGGTGCAGGTCATCGAAAAATATCAAAGGAAATAAGTAAACTAAGGAGAACAAAGCCAAAAACCAATGTTAACTTGTGAAGCTTTTCATCAAATGCTTAAAGAATCATGAAATCTTATACCTTTGCACTTTGTGTCAGTATGATGCAGGGCGTCCTTTGGCAATATCAAGGTGTTCTCAACTTTAACAGAGTTGCGACTTCTCAATTGATATTGTTGAAGAAATTCAAATCAGAACTTATCTTTTCACTTTTGACCTGATCTGTGATATTCCAAATTTTCATCATTTGGAGATTTATTTCCTTGACTATTGGAGGATCTTTTACCATTTATTCTTTTGGACGGGTAGTCTATCTTTAAACCACTTGAATCATGTATGTTTAGCTGAAAATGGGAAGTTCTTTCACATCAGAAAACCAGATGACGCTAGAGAGTGATACTCTTTGAATTTTTTGTAACCCTCTTGAAACCATACTTTACTGTTACATTTTGCCAAATTCAATTTCCACTAAGCACCATTTGGAGTCTTCAGAAATAGAGTATTTGGTAAGCCTTCTCCATATTTCTCCACAAACTTATTTGGGATCATCTGTTAATCACATTAAACTAATGTACATGATAAAGCTCAGAAAATTGTTATATTTTACTAAATTAAGCTAACATCAACCAATTTTATACAGGTAATTATCATTCAAGATTTGAAATTACTCTGCTGTTTTTATTCAAAGAGAGATCCAAAGACATATCAAGAAGATGAAGTAAGGTAGGTGCAACAAAATATGATATTAGCAATAAGGCTGACTCATTTTACAGATCGAATGTAATTTAAAATGCTCCTTAAGGAAGCAGCTAGGCTGCAGTGCCATTCATGAATTTGAATTACTTCATCACTTCTAATCAGATTATCTTAGTCATGAGTAAAAATGTTAAAAACAAAAAACACGGATTCAATACTAAAAATTTGAAGCTTACAATGTATTATTCCAAAATTTTAATTAATATTTTCGTCTATATTCAGTTAGTTATTGATATATCAGTTCATGTAGTTTAGATAATTTTGTTGAGTGAGCGAAGTAACAGAGTAAGGATGACACGAACAAAATTTGTTCTAGGACTCTTACATCAGTTGCATGTCTTGTATCTTACTGATAATACAAAAATTATCCTCCATTTTTTTAGTCACATTATTGTTCTTAAAAAATAGAAAAGAAATGAAGATCTTGGGAGCATGTTTACCAAGGTTCTCAGAAACTAGTATGCATGCATGTATAAGCTATGTTAACTAGTCAAAGGTTTGCATGCTTTCATTTTCTTCAAGAGCGACTGAAAGTGATATTAGATTAAATAAATAAAAACATAAAACACATCAGGACAGAATACAGCTAAAAGGCTGGATTGAAGTGCTAAAACTTTTTGTGGATATAAAAAATTGAAATCTGTGTGCTTACTAGCTTTCATGGAGATTTTGAACGGTTATGATCTTGAAAAAGTGGATTGGGATTCATCTGATGTTGGAGAGGAAATTTAATAGCGATGCGTGAACTGAATATGCAAGTATTGCATTGACGGGTTGGATGTTAGTATGTAATCAAGATCAATGGTGGTAACAATGGTTTCCCTTATAACAAACAATAAAGTGAAAACTCGAGCCAGATTTAGAGAGATTGGACCCTTCACCCTTGCAGTCTGTGATGGGTTAGATTGACTTTCAAATATTCATTTAAACCTCTTTATTAATTACCCATATCTGCAAATCTATCTCCTCAATACTTTTACCCACCAATGGTCAAGGGAATATGTGAAGTAGGTTAATTAAGACACCATGTTTAACCCTATATATATATATATATATATATATATATATATATGCAAATGTAAAAACACTAGTTAAAGAAATTAAATTTTTATTTTATTTTGATATACACTCTTTTATGATTTTGAATTGTGTTCATATTATAATTTTAATTATTTTGACCCTTTTACGTTATCTCCTCAAGCTCCGTTATTAATTATAGCATATGCTAATTTTTTTTAATTAAGAGCTCATAAATTAACGAGTTTCCCTATAGACCGTGACCTGGAATAGAAGAATAACCATCTTTTTTTGATAAATAGAATGGGCAAAAGTACTTTCAGAAAAACAATCAAATGATATCATGTTTTTTTCTTTAATAAAATGAATACCCTTTTCTGTCAAAGGATAAATTGAGCCGTGAAAACTAGTTATGTTTTTAATAAAAATTAACTATTTTTAATATAAAGATTTTTATGTATTTTATTGTATCAAAATTAAAGTGGAAATAAGTTAATAATTTTATGTTTAAATAAAATAAATGTTAATGAGATATAAAAATGCAAAATAATTTGTAAATTCTTTTTTATTGGTTTTGAAGACTTAATTTCGTCATTAAATTTAAAATTTGTTTTAATTGTGAAAATTTGTGATGTTTTTGAGTCAAAACACGATACTCTTTTTATTTTATATGCATGGATTTATTTTCTCACATCTATTCAAAACTTGACTTTAATTCTTATTTATTTTATTTTTTATTACACATATAATTAAAGCATTTCATTCTATTTAGCTTAGTGTCCACAGCCAAAAAAGTACCCTTTACCGTTACTATTAGTTAGTTCCTTTCAATAGGCATGTTCTATTCTTTCTTGACCAAATAGCCCAACAAAATAAAAAATGTGCCATCTTCCACAAGATCGACTGATACATCTACGTGGAATTAGGCTAAAATAATAGGTTTGAAATGCCTGGAATAGACTAAACTTTTAATTTTGGAGCGAATAATAAATTATTAAAAAAATGCTGCACGTTGTATAATTTTAATGTGTAGTTTATTACATGAATTAGCTTATTCTAATTTAAAAAGTTTTAGTAATGATTTTCATAAGGAAATTTTTAATAAAAAAATCTTTTTAGGTAAATTATGGTTTCTCAATCATATTTTGTCTCAATGGAAAAAGATATTTTCTTCACCTTTGACTCAAAGTATGATTGGGAGATCTACAATCATGTTCAAACATGACTTAATCATAGTTTTAACAAACATGTTATCTTAAAAATAAAGAAATAAAGTACGATGTAATTTAAAAAATAAAATATTTAGGTATATTATCTTTGATTTAAAGAAAACTATATCTCTTTTAATTTATTGTAATCAATTTCTTTCTGTCTATATTAACAATTATCGTGTTGTGTTTAGACATATGGTTTCAGTCAATTTAAACTTCTATTTCTTTCTCTTTAATATGGTACCAAGAGCCTCTTAAAACCACGCCTTCCTGGTGGACCGGTGTCCTTAGTGAATTTTGTTTAATGAACTATTTTTCTTTTTCGATTTGTTGTTTTTCTATCACCTTTCTTTCTTTTATTGGTGATTTTTTCCAGCAAGCTTCTGGTGTGTGACCCCACCCTTGGATTCGTTTTTCGCCAATCTACACAATCCCCCGATGGTTGCATCAGTGTCTGGCATCCCATGCACTTTCACGCACCATTTTTCTCCAACTCTAATCACGTCTCTTAACAGTACAAATTGACTCGTAGCTTCCAGCACTAACTCACTTGTATTGGGTGACCCTACCCATGTAGTTTTAACATCATTAGATGTGATATGATGATTCTCCCCCTTTTCTCTCTCCAAACAAGTTGATTACTCTCTCTATAGGTACTATTTTGTGTTCATTTGTTATGACATCCAACATTTCTACTTTACTTCCCAAGGTGAAGTTTACCATATTTTCCAACATGCTTGTTTCTATTGAGAAGATGGATGATTCTAACTATTCTACCTAAGCCTTCGAAATTCATTTGTAGATCAGTGGGTTGGGATGTAAATCCCATCTCACTACCTTTATAGATTCTATATCGAAAATGGAGCATGAGCAATGACAAATCGATGTCTAACTTTCTAGTGTTCTTAAATCAACGATTCACCCCTCCCTCGAACTCATTTTTAAGCCCTATGAAACTTATGAATCAATTTGGAGTGAAGCTTGTGCCCTTTACACTAATGACACTCAATACTTGTATAACATGTACCATAATCTGATGACATTGCTTGCTCCTTCACGTTTTGATGGGCCTATGTTTGCTTATTTGAGTCATGTTGATGTCACTTTGCATGACTATAATGATCTCTTACCTCCAATTGCGTCCAATTCAATAAAGGCAAAGAAGGAATTAGTAAATTGAAGCATCTTTTTTATGACCTTGTCTTTAGATGGCTTGTTCCCATAATACTCTATAATGCGTGATCAAATTCTTAGATCACCCGTAGCCCAAAGATGACATTTGCATATTTTTCCCTTCTTTGCATTTCACCTAAATCTGCCACAAAATCTTTGACTTCCATTTCAGGTGATACTTCTTCCATTTCCTCTCAAAGTGGTACTTTTGGATGCCCACACACAGGCTCCTCCAACTCCAAGAGTAAGTATAAGTGTGACTATTGTCATCGTAATGATCATATTATTGATCGGTGTTGGAAGCTGCATGGTAAACCCCCTCATTTAGTGAATATTACTGAAGCATCCATTCTTGATCTATATGTGCTGCCTACACCACCAATTGATCAACCTTGTATGATTCTTGCTATCTATGAGGAATTTCTCCGTTGGTATAAAAGTTAACAAACTCCCAACATTACTGCTTTAGTAGCTCACATTGGTAAATCTTTTACTTGCCTCTCTCATCAGATTTGCCAATGGTACTTAACCACAAGCCTTATGCATTGACACTAACAATCCACTTCCATCGCTTAGTGTCCACTAAGTTTTTTATGTACCTGACTAGTCATTTAACTTACTATCTATCACTCGTTTAACTCAATCTCATGACCTTATTCTCACTTTTACTAAACATTTTATGACCTTGCAAGAACAGATCTTGAAACGGACGGTTGACATCGAATATGATTCACATAGTCTATATTATCTCTTTGTTGCACCATCAATATGTATGTCTATTATCTCTTTCATGATGATTCATGCTCAACTAGGACATCTCGATTTGCTCAAATTGTAAAAGATGATGCTAAGCCTCCACGCCATGTCTAGTTTACATTATGAGTCGTGTCACTTAAGGAAACACATTTGTCGGTCATTCCTGATAGAGTCAATAAGTGAATTGTGTATCCTTTTTCCTTAGTTCACTTTGATGTTTAGAGTTCCTCTCGTATTGAGGGTCTGTCTAGTTTTTGCTATTTTGTCTCTTTTATTGATGATTTTTCTTGTGATACATGAATTTGGTTAATGAAAAATTGGTCTGAATTATTTTTTATCTTTTAAAAGTTTTATAATGAAATAAAAACACAATTCGATATATCTATCCATTCTCTTCGCAATGATATTGCTTGTGAATACTTGTTTAATCAATTTCAATAATTCATGGTGTCCAAAGGGATTCTCTATCAAACATCTTGCCCTCATATACCTCAACAAAATGGAGTAACTAAACACAAGAACCAACATCTCATTGAAACTACTCGGACCTTTTTCATCCATCATCATGTTCCTCATTGCTTTTAGGGTGATGCTCTCACAACTTACCACCTCATTAATCACATGTCATCCTCCATCCTCAATGATCATGTTTCGTACTTTATACTCTTTCCAAAGTCTTCTTTCTACAATCTTCCCCCTATGTCTTTGGTTCTACTTGTTTTATTCACAATCTCACTCTGAATCGTGACAAACTCTTTCCTTGCTCCTTCAAATATGTCTTCTTGGGTTATCATTGTTCTAAAAAAGGTTATTGTTGTTTTGCTCCTGATCTTAACAGGTACTTTATCTTTGTTAGTGTATCCATTTTTAAATATGTCCCATCTTTTGAGTATATCAATTCTAATCTTAACTTATGAGTCATGCCTCTCCTAGTCCGCATGTTCTTCCTTTTTCTTCACCATATGACTCTACTCCAATCCAAGTTGATCCTCTAGCACCTTTGCCACCTCTTTAGGTGTATCAACATTGCCCTTGGCCACTGGATGTTATGCCTCCTTCTTCTACTAATAAGATACTAGAGCTCATGTTTGACTCTTCCTCGATTCCATCTCCTAAATTGGATTCAAATATGTCTAATGACCTTCACTAGCCTATTGCTCTCTGAAAAGGTATACGTTTAACTCATAACTCATCCCCACACTATACTAACCTTAGTTATCATCGTCTTTCTCCTACACATTATACTTGTCTGTCTTCTTTGTTTAATGTTTCTATTCCCAATACCCTAAGTGAAACATTATCACAACTAGAGTGGAGGCAAATAATAATTGACAAGATGTGTGCTCTCTAGAGCAGAGACACGTGGAAGTTGGTTCCAATTCCTACTGAAAAATCTAACATTGAGTGTTGTTGGTTATACACTCTTAAAGTTGGTCGCAACGGCACCATTGATTGATATAAAACCCATTTGGTTGCAAAAGGAGACACAAAAGTCTATGACAGGACTACACTAACACTTTCTCTCAAATCGCTAGGATGACTTCAATTATACTCCTATTCTCAATAGTTATCATTCATCACTGACCCTTTAGGTGGAGTCTTCTACTATGGTGTGTCATCTTCACATGTCTCTTTATGTGTTTAAATAGTCACCTCGAACTTGGTTTGATCCCTTTCTAGATGTTGTGCAACAATTTAGGATGACACGTAGTGAAATTGATCACTTTGTCTTCTATCATCATTCCTCTAGAGGATGCATCTATCTTATTGTCTATGTAGATAACATTGTTATCACAAATAGTGATCAAGATAACATTTCTAGTCTGAAGCAATATTTTCTAAACTAAAACTAAAGACCTTGGTAAACCTCAATATTTTCTAGGTATCAAAATTATTCAATCCAAGGATGAATTAGTTATTTTATAGTGGAAATATGCTCTTGACATCTTAGAAGAAACTGACTTAATAAATGCAAAACTAGTACATACACCCATGGATCTAAGTTTTAAATTGACACTTAGGGGGAACCCTTCTCAAATCCTACAACATATAGGAGGTTGGTTAGAAAGTTGAACTATCTAATTGTGACTTCTCCAAACATTGGTTTTGTAGTAAGTGTGGTAAGTCAGTTTCTAAATTCACCTTGCTAAGAGCATTGGGAAGTAGTAACTTAGATCTTGAAATATATTAAAAATGCTCAAAAAAAAAGCCTTATTAATGAAGATAAGTGACATGTCCAAATTATTGGATATTTAAATGCTAACTAGGTTGGCTCACTTGGTGATAAACACTCTATTTTAGGATATTGTGTTTTAGTTTGAGGCAACCTGATGTCTTGGAAAAGCAAAAAGTTGAATATTGTGGAAAAATCAAGTGTCAAAGCATAATATAGGGTAATAACATTAGTGAAATGTGAACTCATATGGCTAAAACAGCTTCTCAAAAAACTCAAATTGAAAGAGGACTCAAATGACTATCATATGTCACAACTAGACAGTTTTACATGTTGTTTTTACTCCTATCTTACACGAAATGACTAAACACATTGAATTGTCATTTTATAAGAGAGAAACTCGAGTCTAGAGACATTACCATAAGCTTCATTAATTCTAGTAATTAGTAGACAGACATCTTCACTAAGTCTCTTAGGGGATCAAGAATTAGTCATATTTGTAGCAAGCTAGACACATTTGGTTTGTATGCTTCAACTTGAGGAGTGTTAAAAATAAGGAAATTAAGTATAATATAATTTAATGATGAAAATAAGAAAATAAAGTACTATATAATTTAAAAAATAAAGTATTTAGGCATATTATTTGTAGATGAAAATCAATTTGTACATTCTAGGATTAGATGAACTATTTAAAACAAATGTCCATAGTTTCTTGATCTCAATCTACAAAAGCAATCATATAAGAATATATAAGAAAATAAGATAAATAAAAATGAGGTTGTCTCAACATTTTCACTCAAAGTTAGAGCATTATATCATTTGCATCAGATAGACTTAGTAAGAATATAATCTAATTAATCATTGGAATTCACAAAATAAATTTGTGGTTTCTCTAGAGAGAATCATTTTGCAAATAAAATCACATTCAATCTTTATATGTTTAGTAAACTCATGGAATGGGTTGCAAGGAATGTGCAAAGCATCCTAATTTTCATACATCATATTATGCAAAACTTCAACTTTGAGAGAAGGTTTAGCCATTCAAGTTCACATGTGCTAATGGCCATAACTCAATATTTTCCCCTTGTACTCAATCTAGCAAAAGCATTTTGCTTTTTTACTTTTCCTAGAAATGAGATTCCCTCTAATAAGAAACAATATAATAATCTAAAGTTGATTGTGCCACTTGGATAGTTATCCCAATCAACATCTATATGGAGCAATATAAGTGCAACCTCTATTCTCAAATTAATCCATGAGAATATGTATCTCATGATTCAAACAATTGTGTCTTCATGGCAATAATAGGGAGAATGAAGAAACTAAGACACAAAATTTCTAACAAAGGATATGTCAAGTTTGGTAATAATTAGAGTCCAACTTCACTACCAATTTCCAATATTGTGTAGGGTTTGAATGAGCTCCCCCTAATTTGGTAGACATTTAACATTTGGATGGTACCAATAAGTGTTATTCAATAATGGGCATGATAGGGTGGTTTTAGATAAATTCCATATAATGTTGATGGTGTTATGGATTACATATGGCGATGCCAAACACATGGCGTCCTTTATGGGCCCGGTGCCAATTAAGGAAAAAGAATTTTTTTAAAGAAAAAAGAAAAAAAAAGGATATGGGCCTGTAACTCAACCCAACCCAATTTAAATAAAGGATTTAAACCCTAAAAAGGATCCACAACAAGCTTTCAACTCTCTCACACACATTTGTTGTTGTTGTTGTAGAACCCTAAATAGACCTCTTCCTCCGCCGATTTCTGCACCACTAGAGATATTCATTGGCAACCTTTCCCAGCAACAACCATCGTTGGTGAGTAACATTTTTTTTTTTGGATTTTTACTTTTGTTTTAGAAAATTCTTTTTTAATACTATAAATCATATTTATTAGAATCTTATGATTCACAATTCGAATCTTACAATTCATGATCTGAATCTTATGATTCACGATTCAAATCTTACAATTTACGATTCGAATCTTACGATTTAATACAATTTAACTATATGCTTATTAGTATAATAAGATGAATCTTTAATGGTTTTGTATCTTATGATACATGAATGAATCTATGTAATTTTGTATCATTGATACAAATCATACAATTCATTTTTTTTCTTTTTTTTACTTTTCTTTAACCAATTCTCATGAAAAGTCACAAGGTTTAACTCTTAAATGAAAAAGAATTCAAGGAACGTCTCTAAACTCATCTTATTTGAATATTTCAATAATTTAGTTGTCATATGCTCATTCAATGCATGCACTCTATTTCACTATTTCTTCAAAATAATGGCTTTTCATATATTTATAATAATTGTCTTTTATAAGACTTATGGTTAAGTTGTTTTTATCAATTTCTAGTTAAAAACTTTCACATCGAACATTATATAATCATTTCATATATTTGAAGTAATTTCCCTTTGTTTCGTAGTCTTACAGTTTGATACAAATAATGATTCAAGATTTAAAAAAATTAGCTTAACAATTCACAATTCAAATCTTGATTTGATGACCTTGCTTTAAATATGTTTTTTCTGTTTTATTTGATTATCCTTTTTAATATTGTGACTAGTGACTTGCATCTCTTCTTCCTTCTTTCTCTATTTTTTTTTAATTTCTTTTGCTTTCTTATTTTTTTTAAATTTCTTTTGTATTACTCTTTAAATGTTGTTTTCAGATTTTCTTTACCTTCTTTTCTATTAGCTTTCTCTTTCTTTCTTTTTAGATTTTTGTCAATTTCATTATTGCAAAACTTCTTAATTCTTAATTTATGATCATATCTTAAAAATTCCAATATGTTTTATTTCTCTGTTTGTGTTTTAATGTATTGTACTGTTCTATAGTACTAATTTAGTGTTGTTTTTCATTGTTTTCTTCAGTGTTAAGCCTTTTTCTATAATGGTTGAAGCATCCACACATGATTCAAGGGCCAAGTCTAGAATAGACCCAGGTTGGAAATATTGTCATGCACTTGATGAAGGGGATACAAACACAATTGTTTGTAATTACTGTGGAAAAATCACAAAGGGAGGAATAACGAGAGCCAAACAACACTTGATGGGGAAGAAGGGTAATGTTGCTCCTTGCCTAAAATGCCCAAAGGATGTCAAAGAAGAGCTTTGGGAATATTTAGCAAACAAAAAGAATGTAGACACTGGTGTTGATATCCTAAATATTAAAGATTTTGATTTTGCTCCCGTTGGATGTGATGAAAGTGAAGATGGCTTTGAGGACTCCAGCACTGCTGTCAATACTATTAAGAGAAAGAATGTCACTAAGAAAGGGCAAATGAACATGCTTTGTGAGGAGCCAAAAAATGCAATCAATCAGAGAAATAAGAAGTTGAAGCAAACTAACATAAGAGATGCATGTGATAAGGAAGCAAGGGAGAGGGTGCATCAATATATTGCTCGCTTTTGGTACCAAGCGGGGTTGCCATTCAACCTTATTAAATTGAAGAGCTTTGAAGACATGGTTGCAGCCATTGGTCAATATGGACCACATTTGCCCATTCCCAGCTATCATGATATTAGAGTTCCACTCCTAAAGAGGGAGTTGGCATACACTCAAGATTTGATGAAACGCCATAGGGAGCAATGGGTCAAGCATGGTTGTTCTATTATGTCCAATGCATGGATCGACCATAAACAAAGATGCCACATTAATTTTTTTGTAAACTCTCCAGCTGGGACAATGTTTTTGAAGTCTGTTGATGGCTCAAATTACGTGAAGACAAATGAAAAGATTTTTGAGTTGCTTGATGCGATTGTGGAGGAAGTGGGAGAAGACAATGTTGTTCAAATTGTCACTGATAATAGCAACAACTATGCTTTAGCAGGTAAGAAGTTGGAGGAGAAAAGACCACATCTTTATTGGACTCCTTGTGCAGCCCAATGTATTAATTTGATGCTTGAAGACATTGGAAAGCTTCCCTTGTTAAGAAAGACAATGAGAAGGGCAAACAATCTAGTTGGGTTTATCTATGCCCATTCTAGTACCTTGAATTTGTTGAGAAATTTCACAAACAGGGAATTGGTGAAACATGAGGGTACTAGATTTGCTTCTTGCTATGTAACCTTAGAAAGACTTCATAGAGAGAAAGCAAATATTAGAAGAATGTTTACTTCTAATGCATGGACCATAAACAAGTTAGCTGAGGAGGCTAAGGAGAAGGAAGCTGCAAAAGCAGTGCTCAAGACTTCATTTTGGAATAATGTGATTTACATGCTTAAAGTGATGGGTCCACTTGTCCAAGTGCTTCGTATTGTGAATGGTGAAAGGAAATCATCCATGGGTTATATTTATGAAGCAATGGATAGAGCAAAAGAAGCAATTATGAAGTCTTTCAACAACAATGAAAGCAAGTATAGAGATGTGTTTGCAATCATTGATGAGAGATGGAATTGTGAACTTCATAGGCCATTGCACGCAGCTGGGCACTTCTTAAACCCCGAATTCTTTTATAACAACACAGATTTGGAGTTTGATATTGAGGTGATCAATGGATTGTATGACTGCATTAGGAGGTTGGTTCCACAACCTGATGTGCAACAAAAGATTCTAACTGAGTTGCATCTTTATAAGATTGGTGCTGGTCTCTTTAGTTGTGATTTTGCAGTTAAACAAAGGAAAACTACTTCACCTAGTAAGACACTAACACAAATTCTACTTATTTATGGTTTTTAAAGTTTTAATATTAAAATCCTAAGTTATGCTCTTTGTTTTGTAGCTTATTGGTGGAGAATGTATGGTGCCCATGCTCCAAATTTGCAAAGGCTAGCTATCAAGATTTTGAGCCTGACATGCAGTGCACTAGAATGTGAAAGAAATTGGAGTGTATTTGATCAAGTAATTGTCATAAGACTCATAACTATCCTTTTAATTTTATTTTGATGGTCAACTTTTTTTGAAGTGAATTTGAGCAAGTATTATTTATGTTTTGTTGCAGATTCATTCCAAAAAGAAAGATACGCTTACACAGAAGAAGTTGAATGATTTGGAATTTGTCAAATACAACCAACTACTTGAAGAAAGATATAATACTAGAGATGAAATTAATCCAATTTCTCTCAATGATATTGATGTGTGCAATGAGTGGTTAGTGGGAGAGATGAATGATGATGATGGTGGTGCTGGAAATGAGTTGGTATTTGATGATAGTTCACTAAATTGGGCAACCGTGCGTGAGACTTTAGGGATTGGAGAGCCTAGTGGTAGGTGCAAAACAAAGAAAAGAAAAAAGCCAACAAGTGGTGTCACCATTACAAGTGCCGAAACATCTAAAAGACAGCCAATGGCAGGATCTTCAAAAATGAAGCAAGTGGTGGTCCAAGAAAATTATGAGGATGTAGAGTTAGAGGATCTTGAATCCGAAGAAGAGGTCATGTTTCATTTTGACGAGTGCAATGGAGAAGAGGGAGACGGATATGCTCCACTTGATGATAACAAAGAAGAAGAGAATTATGTTGAGGTTGAGGAAGATGATTAGAGACTTTATTTTATATTTGCATTATGTTTTTATCACTTTGTTGTTTTGAACTTTTGAATGAGTTCGTTAGGTGTTGGTTATTGTGATCTCATGAAACTTGTCATGTTTTATAGGAATATAATCCATTGTTATTGGTGTACACTTTTTTTAGAATCTATATATCTACTGTGCTTTTAGTTTTTTATTTATATTTACTGTTATATCTACTTTCTTTTATTTTTCTTTATTTGTATCTACCGTTTTATAGTACGTATAAAGCTGTTTTTTTTAGTATACTGCCGTTTTAGATTTTTATTTATATTTATTGTTATATCTATTTTTTTTATTTTTCTTTATTTGTATATACTGTTTTGTAGTACTTATAAGCTATTTTTTTAGTATACTTCCCTTTTAGATTTTAATTTATATTTACTGTTATATCTAATGTATTTTTAGTGTTTGTATGTGTGTATGCCATTTGCCCCCACACATCTGCCAAATGTCTATGGTGGATTTTGGAATCTTCGCCATGCTCTATCAGCCACATCAACAACCCAAGTATGAATTGGCCAGGAATTTAACATCCTAGTTCCTTTCAAAATGTCAAGACATACTTCTTGAGAGTTTGCAATATCAATTTCTAATTGAGCTACTTCAATCCCAAGTGCAAGGTCGGAAGTGTTGAAACAAGTGTCGCTTTAGATCTTTAATCCCAACATGATCATCACTTCATTATGTTAGATAACAAATAGTAAAATAATTAGTCATAAATTAGTTACATTATTCATGTTAGAAAGAAGGCAAATGGACCCTGAAGCTAATTAGGCACACAAGGGTGGCTTTCGGTTATAAATTGTAAACCAATAGCTGCCTATAAATAGGAATAACTGTAAACAATTTAGAACTAATAGTGACCAAACGTCTTCTTCGCCACGTTCTTCGACTGTCGGGCTGCCCACTTTTTTCCTCTTCCTTTGCCTTCATGACTTCTTTTATTTTTCACTCTACCTCTACCCTTTGCGGCTCTGTTTTGATATTGTGACTCTGTTTTGACGTCTTTTCCTATTTATGAGATTGAAGATGTCAAACCCAACTGCAGTTGTAGTTGGCAGTCTACTTGTGGCAATGGTGCCTCCGCTCAACCTACAAATGTGCGTGCTAAAAAAATTCCCGAGAATGCGGCTGGAAACAGAACAGATGCAGCTTGGAATCATCGGACTGCTATTGATGGATATAAAAAAAAACAAGTGTAAATACTAACAGAAGATATTCACTAGAGGTGTTTGCCGGTTGAAGCATCACTTAGCCAGAACACAGAAGGATGTTGGAGCTTGCAACAGTGTAAGCAATGAAGTAAAGAAGGAAATGTGTGACATTGTCTTTAAATTGCAAAAAAATTTGATGAAGTCCAACTTTGGAAGGGATGAAGAGAATAAGGAGGAAGTGGAAGTTGGTGAAAAAAGGAAAAGGATTGAAGGTGGCAGCTTTGAAAATATTTTCAAGAAAGGAACAAGCACAACACAACCCATCATTGGTAGCTTATACAAGAAGGATGTCACAGAGGCTGCATATAGAGATGTTGCAAGGTTTTTCTACCTTAATGTCATACCTTCCAATGTGGCAAAGAGTGAATCATTTGCCAAGATGATCAATTCGATTGCAAAACATGCTCCGAGACTTAAGAAGCTTTCTTACCATGATATTAGAGTGAAGTATTTAAAAGAAGTTGAGAGTACAAAAACTCCTTGGAAGCACATAAAGCCACATGAAAGAAAATGGGCAGTACTATAATGACTGTTGGCTAGACCAACAAGAGGAGGAGAACGATACTAAAGTTTTTGGAGAATAGTTCAAAGGGAACAGTGTTTTTGAAGTCCATTGATGCATATACTATATCAAAAACAACAGAGAAGATATTTGAGATGATAGATGAGATTGTTGAAGATGTTGGTAAAGAGAATGTTGTCCAAGTAGTGATAGACAATGCAACAAACTATAAAGTTATTGGTACGTTGTTGGCAAAGAGGACAAGGTTGTATTGGACAATGTGTTGACTTGATGCTGAAAGCCTTTGAAAAGAAAACCCCCATTCATCAAGAGACAATTCCTAAGGCTAGAAGAATTACAATGCATATTTATTCGAGGACTTATCTCATTTCTCTAGTTCAGCACTTCACAAATAAGACTAGGCTTAACTCGTTTTGTGACATCTTACCTTGCTTTAGGGTGCCTTCATGAGAACAAGATTCCTTTGATTAGGATGTTCACAAGCAACCAATGGAAGGACAAGTTTGCAAAGACAAAATATGGGAGATTAATTGAAGATGTGATTTTAGACAAATAGTTTTGGAAAAACATTGTAATTTGTCTAACGGGTACATCTCCTCTAATCAAAGTGCTTCGAATGGTTAACTTGAATGAGAAACCAGCCATGGGGTTTCTTTATGAGGCAATGGACTAAGCTAAAGAGAAGATCCAAAATGAATTGAATGATGTTAAGAAAAGGTACTACTACCTAACTAAACAACGAATCTCCTGTGGCTATTTTTATAATTGTTTATTGTTTTGTGGTCTTGATTTCTAAAGAAAATTTTCATTCAATTTATTTTATTCCTTAGATATGAGCCCTTATGGAATATCATTGATGAAAGATGGGACAACCGACTTCACAGGCCATTGTACCCTACTACCTATTATCTTAACCCCAAATTGCATCATGGACCTAATTTTAAAGTTGATTTGGAAGTTAAAAAGGGTCTAATTGCATATATACAAAGGATAGTGAAAGACCCTGATGAACAAACTTTAATTGATGTTCAAATAGAAGATTTCAAGAAGCAAAGAAAGTTCTTTGGTGATCCTATGGCCATTAAGCGATTGGTAGGAAGCCTTCTGCAGCTTGGTAGGAGACTTATGGAGATGAACATCCAAAGCTCCAAAAGTTTGTCGTTTATATTTTAAGTTTGACATGTAGCTCCTTCGAATGCGAGCATAATTGGAGTGCATTTGAGATGGCAAGTAGAGTTTGAATTGTAAAACATGTAATAGTAGTAGTTGAGTTGAGTACTTGAGTTGCTTAATGATTATCATATTTGTATTCAAATTGGTTTAGGTCCACACAAAGAGAAGAAAACGTTTGAAGCAAAATACCATGAATGATTTTGTTTTTTTTCATGGCTAATTCAAAATTGGCTAACCAAAAGCAACCAAGAAAATCATCTTAAGTGCTAATACTTGATGATATTTCATCTGATGATGAGTGGATTTTGGAACACAATGAAAGAGTGCAAGAGAATGAAGATGTGAGTACTCCAAATCCAAATCAGGATGAGGATAATTTTCTTGGTGTACCACCTCTAGATGAGACTCATCTTGCCAATATGGTTAATAAAGGACAAGGAGATGATGAAGATGGAAGAATTGAGGACATCTTGAGTAATGATGATTTTAATATGGATGATCTATTTTAGTTTTTAGAGGTTTATCCTAGGTGGTCATGTCTTGTGTTTTGTTACTAGGAGTAAGTAGGCAATGCACAAAGCATAAGTGCAATATTTTAAGTTGTTTTGTTTCCTTTTTTGTATGAATTCTATATGGAGTTTGTTTAGTCATTCACTTTCTTATGCTTATGAATTTCATTATGAATTTAAGCTTAATTTAAGTATTTAATGTTTGGTATAACTGTATAAGTATTGTTTTGCCATATTTTTACTATGTTAGATGCATATACAACAATTTATATGCATATATATTAATTTTGTAAATCTTGTAGAATCTTACGCTTCAAGTTACAATTTTACGATTTACGATTCTATGACCCCTTTCCGAGTCGGAGTAGAATTTGAAGTTTGACTACACTAGTTGTGTGCATTGTTGCTTCTGCTAAATGTTTCATTACATGTTAGTTCCCAATCTTTATTACCCCTTTGCATGTTTCATTGCTTCTGTTAAATGCTTTTGTTCAATGGCATACTCTATTTCTATTGTTTCTTATTGTCTCTATTTGTTTTGTTTTTATTGTAGAGACGAGTATTGCTATTAATCAAGCAATAGAACAAAAGGACGAAACCAGACCTCTATGTAAATATGTTTCAAAGATAAGTAAGATTTCTAGTGATGGAAATTTTGAGATCAAGTGCAACACATGTGACCTTACCTTCAATGGATCTTACATTAGAGTAAAGGTTCACTTACTAAAAGTCACAGGAACAGGAGTTAGAGTTTGTCAAAACATAACTCCTTCAAGACTTGCTGAGTTGAAAAAGTTGGAGAATGAAGCATCATTGAAAATAGAGTAGTCAAAGAAAAAAATGCGTCCCTTTACCTCCAGTCTATAATGAAGGCAAAGAGACAAACATTGGAGCTAATCCAAAAGAGACATTATTTAGAAGCTTCTTTCAATGTGTAAAGCAGAGATACTCTTGATTGTGAAAATTGCAAGGATGTTTTACTCTTTGGGGCTACCATTTCATTAAGCAAGGAATCCTTATTTTAGGAAGGCATTTTCTTAAGCTGCCAATACTTCTAATCTCAGTGGGTATGTACCTCCAGGTTATAATAAGTTGAAAACTACCTTGCTTACAAACGAAAGAAGCCATGTGGAGAACCTTTTGCTGCAAATAAAAATTTCATGGAGTCAGAAAGGAGTGATCATTGTTAGTGATGGGTGGAGTGATCCTCAAATAAGATCTCTTATCAATTTCATGGCTGTCAGTGAGAATGGACCAAAGTTTTTAAGGGCATTAAATTGCTCTAGTGAGGTAAAAGACAAGGAATGCATTGCTAAACACATGAGAGATGTAATTATGGATGTTGGGCCATCAAATGTGGTGCAAATTGTGACCGACAATGCAGCTGTATGTAAGGCAGCAGGTTTGCTCATAGAGGCAGAGTTTCCTTCCATCTATTGGAATCCTTGTGTTGTGCACATATTGAAGCTTGCATTGAAAACAGTGGGTCTATATGTAGAATGAAGACAGTTTAATAAATGTATTACATACTTATTTAAATAATGGGCATGTAGCTAGACTTCCTTGGGCTTCTTTTGAATTCCTTTACCCTTTTATCTTTGTATGTGTTGGTAACATGACTAGCATAGTAGTTTAAAGCCTAGTTTGGAGTTCATGCGTTCCCCAACTATGTGTTTTCAGAAAGCCTGTATTTTGCTTTTGTCTTGTTTCTCTAAGTGTTAGGGAAGAAAATTAATTATTATCACAACCAAATGATATACCTAAAGAAGCAATTTATTATCAAACTAAAAATTATTATCACAATTTCTTTTAGATTGTGGATTTGGGATTAATCATGTTTAAGTTAACCTATGACTTCTATGGCAATCTATGGCAACTAGTAGGCTTCTACAGCAACTCCATGATGATAGGAATGGAAGTGGAAATTTCAGTACCAATGAAGGCCATGGGAATCAAGCACATGTAACTCAGAGGAGACCAGATTTCCAAGGACTCTCAATTTAGAAAGCTGGACTACCATCTCTCCATGGTGATTATAATCCCACAGTTGCTGAGGGATGGTGGAAAATTTGTGTTATGATGTGCACTAATGCACAGAAAATAGCTTTTGTCACTATTATGTTAAAAGGAGAGGCTGAACATTGGTGGAGCTGTATACAGGATCATCTACTAGTTCAAGGTGCTCAAATTACCTAGGAAATTTTCAGACCATAGAGAAAAATATTTCCTTAACGGCCTTAGAAATGAGAATGAAGCCAAATTCTTGCAGCTGACGCAAGGGAAATGGTCTATAGGCCAGTATGTGCAAAAATTTGAAGAGTTACCAAATTTTCTCTATATCCAAGGTAAAATCCTAATAATGAATGAAAAGCAATAAAATTCGAACAAGGATTGAGGTTTAATATTCAACAAATTGTTGGACCTTTTGAGATCTGAGAATTCTCTGTTTTAGTTTATATTTATGCAAAATTGTGTGGAAGACTCTGCACAAAGTTCAGTCAGGCAGACAAACAAAAGCATTTATTCTGGACAAGGAGAGAACTTAACAAATATAGTAAGACCAGAAATAACTATTTTGCTAAAAGAAAGCAAGTCCAGACTGGCCCAAAAACTGGGAGCTGTAACAAATGTGGAAAATCATGACCTGGCTTGATGGATCAAATATTTGTTTCTTTTGTCACTTAAGTTGTTTTCTGCAATAATAAATCGATTGTTATTTATATTTTGTTGATAAAATTGACATTTCTATTATGTTGTCGTGTTAACATATGGATTTTTGTCAAGGTCTATCAGAAAACAGACGGTTCAACAATATGTAAAACTGAATGCTTCGAAGAAATTGAAAAGAATGAGATTGCTACACTCTGTTAGTGATTTATGTTGATATTTTTTATTTTATAATTTGTTAATGTTAAAGATATTGTTGCTTAGTTAGGTTTGACTACTTTTATGCAGTATGTTTCATTTTATAAAATATCTTAAATTTATATCATCAGAAATGTAAATGAATAATGAGAAAAATACATGTAATAAAATATAGGTTAAATATAACAAAAATAAAAAGTCAACAGTGCTGCGAAATTCACAGGAACATAAAAATAGAAATTTATATCTTCAATCAAGCATTACATTTTACAGGTCGAGCAAAACTTTCAATACATCAAACAATCTGATTTGACATGTATAACAAAAGTGCATCTTCAGTCAATCACTCTGGAAGAAAATAGGTATATTGGGAGCCAGTAATTTTAGGAGATTTTTTATCCTTCTTTGTACTTCTCTTATGTCTCTTGGTGGATTCTTTTCTTGTTTCAAAGAAAAAAAGAACAAAAGAATAATTTAGGGTCACAATTTGAAATAAGCAAAAAAAAAAAAAAAACTGAAGTGATAAACCCTGCTATAAATTCAGTAATTATTTTTTCTTATGATTTGTCAATCTAAATTAGTTTTAAACAAAGCTGAAATAAGGTTCCAGCTGTCAAACAAACCTGATTCTATGACTGCTGCAGTATGTGTTCCACTGGTAGCAACATGTTTTATAGTTCCTTCCTATGAGCCGTTTAACAACCTAGGAAATAGCTCTCTATGATAGACAGATTGCCCAAGTGCACCAAAACCACCATAAACCCTGCAAAATTCATTTTCATCCATAAAAAAACTTAATGTTAGTGAGAGGAAAGAAAGCATGAATAAATAGTTGACATAAAATTTTACATGCTCACCATAAAATTTAGGAACATTTTAACTCCTGAAACTACAAAAATATTCCCAAACTCAACAAAGTCTGTTAATTTTTTAAATAAAAATTTCTAAGAGCCTAAAGGAAAAACGATTCTGAAAGTTTCACTAAAAGGTTCTCATGCAACAACTAACAACAGGCTCTGAGAAACTCATTAGGACTGACGGGGGCAGCCTGCACCCACCCCAACAAAGTACTAAGTTATATCCCCACTGCTCCAAACTAAACCTACTCTTTTGTGTTATCACCAAAAAAGAAATCCCACTCTTTTATGTAGATGTTAACATTGTTAGGGTACACTTGTTGAAGTAGCTGCTGAAAGATAAAAAAAATCACAATCTAATCTGTGTTTACTTCATGAACTAGAACCCAAGTTTGGTGTCTGATTAGAAGTTAATCCATTGACAAACCTAGTGGTCACCAAAGCCAACACTAGTTTCACAAATTCTGGTGAGCAATTGATGCATTAATGTCGTCAAAAGACAAAAAAATTTCATCTGTGAATCTTTCAGTTGCATAGCAAACATCATACATTGCCTAAAACAAGATGAAAAATATATGACCTCATGAGCTAAGCATCAATGAGTGCCTTAAATTGATATCTAGATTTCTTTTGTAACTAACAGTATTCTTTTATCTTTACTCATGCAATGTCAGCTCCCTGACCCAAAAAAAAAAAGAAAATAAAACAATTGTCAAGTTCCACCGCACTCGTTAGAACCTATTACGCTTCCATAATAAAGTAAATTTGATAATATCTTGACGCTTAAGCCAAGCATAATCTAATAAAGGATTCAACATTTCTGGCCCTACATAAATAAACACAGTTCAGGCATTAAGTCCTACCTCTTTTGCGGTATTTCTCAGTCAAGCTAACACTAGTACAGTAAAAAGAACCAGTCTTTCATCCAAAGAAGATATGTTTAGTGAGACGTGGGATGATTTAATCATATAGTCATACATGGATAATCAAATTTATTTTAGTTTGAACCATGTATTTAAATTATACGTTATACAGTTGAGATTTTCTCCACTCATGTTATCAATCTCACCTGACATACCTATATAAAAGAAGAAAAAAAAAAAAAAAACCTCCATCTGACAATATAAAAAGTCTTGACATGTCATCTTTTATTTCCAAAAATATAAGGATGGAAATGTAATTCTCAAGAATACAAAATTTTACCATAAAACAAGTCCCCCTCAGAATTTTGAATTTGGTATAACTCAATTCTATAAATCTTGCCTACAAGATGAGAGTTACCCTCACATATATACTTTAATTTGTTGATATAGATATCAATCTCCAACAACAACGTCGATCAATGACTTTAATTAATCACATTTAACTTCACATCTTCTGCGTAACATTAAACGATCGACCAACTCTAGTTCATATCAACGCACAACGCATTATGTGCATGATTTTAGAAAGCAACAATCAGAAATTCCGAAAAGGTAACTAACTAGAGGTTCACGAAGATGAAGTGATTCTGACCACGTAAAGACCGCTGTTTGACGTAAGCGCAACGGAATGCAAGCCACCGAGTGCGACAGAGCGAAGGTTATCGAGCGAGGGTTTAGGGTGGGAACGAATAAGGGGTACTCATGGCCGAAGCCCAATCTTCCGCCATCGCCTTTGCCCCAAATCCAGCGGGCTCCATCGGCGATGAGGGCGGAGTGGAAAAGCCCACATGAGAGGCCCACTTTGAGGGCAAGATTCGGTGGGCTTGGGTACGAAAGCCACTGCTGCCACTGTCAAAGGCAAAGCACGTCTAGATATCTGGGTATCTATCTTTGTATCTATGTATTTCTATGTACCTACGTATCTATGTATTTCTATGTACCTACGTATCTATGTATTTCTATGTACCTACGTATCTATGTACTCTATGATTGTACTATTATTATTCAGTCTTCTCAATGTCAAGTCTGATTTTCTAAGAATTTGTTTCCCCTCTCATTCTCCTTTGTATAACAGTGTTCTATGTAACTTTTTTATTTCTTATAAAGTTTTTTAATTTAACGGTTTATCTTCTTCTATGTACTAACATACATATTAATTATTTTAATAATATTGTCATTTCTTAATATCTTACGTAAGTATTTACATATACTTACAATTACATTTTAATTATTTCAAAAAATAATTTTCACATAAAAAATATTTTATCTGTAATTCTACTATTAAAAGTCTTCACCTCAATGTCAAGTATCACTTTCTAACAAAACTGTTTTTCCTCTCATTCTCTTTATATAATTGTATCCTATGTAATTTTTTTTTATTTTAGTTTCTCGCTAACTCACTTTTTTAATTTAACATATGTATTAATTACTTTTAACAATGTTGTGATTTATTAATGTCTCACATAAATATTTAAATAAACTTATGATTACGTAATATCCTGTTTTTTATATAATAAAATTTTATTTAAAAAAATAATAATTTATCTTTATTATTAAAATATTTTAGTTTACTTCAATTAAAAATTAGAATATTTAACTTGAGAGAAATATTAATCAAGAGATGAGATGAAGAGAAGAAATTATAAATTAAGATGAAAGAT
>JAMLFT010001603.1:0-29777 GCA_026544285.1 Pachyrhizus erosus
CATTTTCTATATTTTGAAAAGTAAATTGTATTTTAAAATAAAGTTAATTAATAAAATATTAAATAATTTTTAAATTATATAAAATTTTGTATACTTAATCTACTTAATGTAAACTCTCAAACTTACAGTTAGATTAAAAAAACTCAATGTAAGATATTATTAAGTTGGGTAAGTTAAGCATGAATGCTTATAAAAAAAACTAAAAGTATTAAAATTAGGAATAGAAAAATATATTTAATTAATAAAAATTGCCACTTAAATTGACTGGCCTTAGAATTAAAGAGGGGGAAGTAATATTTTTCATCACTAAAACAAGGACCACATTTAAAGCAGAATGGACAAAAAAGGTGAACCTTATCAAAACGCTGATAAAATATCGGGGCAAAAATGATGCCTCTATCATATAAAGTTCTCTTCCTATGATATTGCACTTTCACATTCATGAAATAGCTAGAACCAATTGGTCTTCAATAGGGGAATAGTGGATCAAAAAATGGGAAGTATGAAAGACAAAATTCAAATGGGGTGAATTTAGGAAAACTATTGTGTTTCTTTTTTAACCTACTTTATCACCATGGAAAGGCTGGCTGAGGAGGGGAGGGAACACAGTTGTGTCATATTTTCCATCACAAACTCTCAATAATGCATACATAGCATGCAACCAACACGTATCACATACTCAATTAAAATGTCATGACGTATATGTCTTTGCTCTTTGTTATATCATGCCAATTAATCAATGAATTTAAATGATGACAAGTTGTTAATATGATTGACAACACTACTTTTACAAATTAATTTGACCATTTACTTTAATCTCAACTTTTGAAACACTTTAGCTATATGGTTATATCCACTTTTATTTTCTTAAATTTTCAAGAATCCGAGGTTTTTTTTAACTCTAATTAAAACACATCTGAACACAAAGGTTTGCATTGTGAGCCACAGTCTACAAGGGTTGTCAAAGTCTCAACTTTTTGTTAGAACTCTCTACAAAAGATATGGTATTGACAGTGAAAGTATGCCATGTGCTACTTAGTGATTTAAGAAAACCAATGCCAACTTGTGATCCAAAGAGTGGACCAAGTGTTCACCACGGTGGCAAAGTTTTAATACTAGTTACCATTCACTAGATTCTTTATGTTAATTAACTTCAAACTTTTTTAGTCTAACATATAATAACTTGAATTGAAATTTTATAATTAATATTTAGAAAGGATAACAATATTTTTTAATTTTTATAAATATGATTATATTTATTTTTAATTTTCTAAAATATATTATTCTTAATTCGTATATATTTAAAATTTGCTAAAAACAATTTTTATGATTATTATATGATGACATGTATCTAAATATGTTTTTTCACATTAAATATCTTCTTAAAATAATTATCGAAATAACATCACTATATGCATATCACATCACATCAATGCTAGGTTGTGAAAGGATTATTTTAAAATATAAAATTATGATAGCCAAAATTTTAAAAATATACATAAAAAATTAAAATAATATTTATCAAAATTAAAATTATATTTAAGCTACTAACGAAATTTAAAAGGTGTGAGGTGTGTAAAGGTTCCCTCATCACAAATATTTTTTTTGAAAAATATTTAATTTAATTTTTTAAAAAATAAAACCACAAAATTTTTTCCCAAGGTTTGATTATACTGAATTTAATTTTATTCATTACAAATATAAGTTTTACCACTACGATTTAGTTGTCTATTATAACATTAAAAGTGTTTGATTTTCTTCAAATAATTATTATTATAGTTAATTACTTTTGAAGATATACCATTACCTGCTTAAATTACGATATAAATTAAAAAAATACAGGAGTACCAAATGCTAATTAAAGAGAAAAAGAATGTGTTTAGCGAGCCATTTTAATTAACTTAGAACTTATTTGTCTGACTTTTGCAAACTTGTTTGAGCAAAATAAAGGTATTTAGTAAATGAGTTTTACCTTTCTAGCTTTTAATGTTTTTTCTTTTTTCCAAATCTACTTGTAGAGAAGTCTTTGAACCTTTTTTTTTTTTTTTAATGTATAATGATAGTAACAAGTATGGAACCTAATTAATAATTTTTGGCACTTTTGTTTATAGTTCATTATATTTTTTTAATTTTTATCCTTAAAAATTTTACAAAATTAATTCCCCATTTACTATCTTTATTAATAATATATAATTTTTTTTTAAAAAAATACTTTAATATTACATTATTTTTTTAATAAAATATTTGATCTTTAAACAAAAATAATAAGTTTAAAAATTATAATTATAATTACCTAAAAATATTTTTTTTTCTTTACAATATACGAATGTGTGTGTTTGTCACATTTTTTGTTTATCGCCTACCTTAACAACATATTTTTATCAAATACTTTTAATTTAATAACTTAGTTTAACAATTTTTAGCTTTTTTTTTTTTTTAATTTTTAACTAACTTACCGATTATTTTGGAAAACATAGCCAAAATCTCCTACACTGAAATAAAAATTCCCCAAGTGATTTGATTCAATCAAATCACATAATTAAGCAATCATTCACAGGTTATAAGATTGATTTGTTTATTGTGAATCCTCCAAATAGCTTCCTATTGATGTTCCCCACCCATAGGATAAGACTTGGAAGAAAATTGCTTCCTTTTCTTACTCAAATCCACTCTAACCAAAAAGATTTTAACACTAATTTATCTATTCAGTTAATATTATAGAAAATTCTAAACTACGAGTGAGAGGTGAATCTTCTCGTGAATCTGTTATTCCCCGCCAACTTGCTCATCATTTTGATATAAAATATGATTAGATGCATGCTCTAACAGTTGAAAACTCACTGTTTAGTTTCCTTCACATATAGTGCGCTGGCCCTACATCCATGGTCTCACTCCCTCACATTCAACTTTTACTTTTGTGGGTCAATTTATTTTTGTGTTTTTTTATGCAAAGGTTGTCAATTTCTAAACCTGTTTTTGCATGGAAGAAGATAAAAATAATAATAATAATGAAAGAGAAGACAATATGGTCGATTTGCTACCAATGAATCTACAGCTGTTTTGACATAACGAATCCTAATCAGTTCACACTCTGGTTAGTTGCCTATTTGAGCTAAGCATCCATTGATTAAATTAATTCTCAAGTCACAACTCTGGTTTTGTTTATTAGATCGTTCCTTGTTAAAAGAACCTTCCCTTCGTGGGGTCATTAGCAAATCTTGGCTGTGATTGAACATTTGATCTGTATGTATCCTTGCTTTTGGTTCCCTGTCGTCATCAATTTTGGTATTTGCTGATGTATTAATTTCTACATTTGTGGCACTGGTATATCTGCACGTAGTAGTAGTAGTAACAGATATAGGTATGTGCATTATTGTTCTAATAATAATATAAAAATAACCATTTGGAATTTTTTATGGTGTGGGCTAGATTTTGCTTTTCTACTTGCTTAATTGAATATGAAACATAATATAAAAAATATATATTTGTTTACTGGCAATGAATACACTGTTGGTCCAACAGTTTTGTTTGTTGGTGCTGGCTCAATGATTTAGCTTTCTTAGAGATATTATATTTATACAATTTCTTCATTAATTATTTGTATAATAAAGAAAAAACTAGGAAGAAAAGAGAAAAGTGTGTGATAAGTGATAATAGATGGAATAGGGGAAAAAATAGTTATAGAGAAGTGTAACACCAAGAGTATAACTCTTTTATGTATGTATCTCTTCTTGAATGTGACATTTTGTGTTATTGGATTTTTCTTTTAGGTTCCTTCTGAAATTTCAATTAGTAAGAGTGTTTTTCTTTTGGACTTTCTTTTCCTGTGTTTTACCATCAGACAATAGAGAAGTGCTGTGAGGACCAGTATTATTCTTTGTTTTCTTTTCTCCTTCTGCAAGTTGTGGTTGTGGATATCATGCTATAATGCTATATAGTCACACAATTTCTGTCTTTTTCTTTTTGGCTCTATAGGGTTCTCCCTTCTATTGTGCATTCAAATAACTCCAACTTTGTTTTGTTATTTGTTACAATCTGAGGATACCTTTTTTAAAAAAAAATATTGGCTGTCAAATAGTGCCTAAAACATGTCAGTGACTGTTTCCATATTTAAGAGTTAGAGCTCTGAAAGTTTTACACAGTGCACAAAACTAGTGCTTTTTGGTTCAGTTATTTTGACCTGAGGGAATGAAAACAAGGAGAGGAAAACGCTCAGAGGTAAGCTTCAACATGCCTCGTAAACTTACCTCTGACTGGTGTTTAAGGATAAATATGTTTCTTAGAAGCTTCTAATTTTGTCTCATTGCAGGCCTTTTGGCCCTCCCTTGTGATGAAGAAATGGTTAAACATAAAGCCGAAGGTGTATGATTTTAGTGAAGATGAAGTGGACACTGAAACTGAGAGTGAAGATGACGGTATGCTTTAGGCTGTAATGTATTCCTTTTCCTGTTTGGCTTGATCTTTTTCTCTTTTCATTTGTTTCCCCTTCTTTGTTCTTTTAATTTTCCTTCAGCTTACTCTCTTAAAGATTCAAGAATGGGTGTGCGTGAAGATAATCCACTTAGAACACAATCCGTATTCCCCAGTCAAACATCAGGCAATACTTTATTCCTTTGCATTACTATGGTTCTTTAAAGGAGAATATGTGCTCTTTGCTTTTATACACCTTCTGCCATTGCTTACTCTGGTTACATAATCAGTTACTGGAGCAGCTTGTTATGAAATCTAGAATCTAAACACAGTGTCTTGCAATTGCTTGCATAACTTTGTTCCCTCCTTTTGGAGAACGTGGAAAATCTGTGTTCTTAACCGATGTGAAATTAAACATGCCAAGTTACACATTACATATTGATGTCTATGGTGCAAGTACGGAGTTGTGGAAAAATAAAGGAAGTCTGAAGCAAAATCCAAATATGTTACTAACTGCAAATATATGAAATTTAATTTTTAAGCCAGCTAGCTTGACAAATTTTTTGTGCAGTTCAAATGATTGATTGTTTTTGACAGTTGATGAGCTCAGAGTGTTAAAATCACCAAGATATGTGATTTGATTTTGTAATTCAGATGCATTTTGTAAGGACTACAAGACAAAACATAGAAGAGGGAAATCAGAAACTCTGCGTGTTCAATACATAAATACAAAGGAAGTGAGGTCTGGTGATATTCAAGTTATGTATTGTATTTTCAATTTAAAGATATTAATGAAAAGCATCATAAAATGGCTATTTTGCAGGGTAACAATTGGCACATGGAATGTTGCTGGAAGACTTCCAAGTAAGGATCTTGATATTGAGGACTGGCTTTGTACCAATGAGCCAGCAGATATTTACATTATTGGGTAAGTAGTTTCTCTATAGTTGCCTAATGCTTTACTATTTCTACCGTGTTCAGGGTGCACTCGTGTCCTATGTTTGCTTCTTCAACATAATGAACAAGTTTTTGGATCATTCACCAGCTTTTAGGTAGAACTTAATATACCACTGGCTTACGTTTCATTATAACCTGATATGATACATATCTTTATTCTTGCACATCTTGTTCATAATAAAGTTCATGGAGTTTCACTTTTGTTAAGTGCATTAACTTCGTATGATTATCTTTTACCCTTGTACATGTATTTTGTTTGTTTTATTTAAATAGAACGCGAGTCCGCTTAGTTATTTTTATTGAATAAGTCCATAAAAAAAATTAGTTGATGTAATATGCGACTTATGGCAATACCATCCTTTCCTATGCAATTAGGTAAGTGATCTGATTGATTCATAAGTTCATGAAATGCTTATTTGTCTCCAAAATAATGAATTTAGGAATAAAAGAAAGATATCATGTTCTTGGAAGTATAGCAACACCTTCTAGCTATATTTAAACTCATTGCAAGTCTCTAAAAAAATGGCCCAGGATTTTATTTACATCATGCTTTGAGTTAAATTTTATTATACAATGGGATGCTGAATTTTTTCCTATGGTTCATAAGAATAGATCCAATCGTACAAATTCATGAAAATCTTCTTTGTCACTCCATTTGAAAGGGTTGTAGATGTGCTATCCATATTTTAATAGGCATGTCAGTAATAATTGTCTCACATGTGATAATCAACCGATATCTTATCTTGTTTTACTTTCATTTTGCCGAGTAGTTCTTTAGTGGTTGTTCACTTGTTCTATGTAATGCACATGATGCAATATATCTATCCATGTAAAGAAAAAAATTGATGCTTCGCACGCATTTTATCTGATAAATGGCTTCCAATTTAAGGAAAATCTACGTTAAAATTTCCGGTCAGAAATAAATTGAATAGTCCTTTGTCTAAATAAACCTTCTAAGTGCACTTAGATCTTCAGAGATGTTGAAATAGTGTCTACCTCTCTATTAAAAAGCCTTAAATATGCCCCCATTTTAACGGGTTAATTAGGAGAGAAATAAAAAAAAAAATGAGAAATGCTAATAATATATTCTTATTTAATGAATTTTACTAAGATTTTATAATTTTTAATAAATCTTAATTAATATAAAAGTTTTTATTAAAGAGAATATAAACAAATTATTAATTTGATTTCTATAATTATACAAATTTTATTTTTTAATTCCTATATTTTAAAATTGTCTTTATCTTCATATGATATGAGTACTTTGTGATTTTTTTTATTTTTAAAATTATATAAATTTTATTTTTTAATCCTTATAATTTATAAAAGTTGGGACTAAAATGAATTCAAAATGTTTGTCTAGAAATTTAAATAAATGATTTTTAAGTATAAGAATTAAAAGATAAAATTTATGTAATTATATGAATTAAATAAATATTTTTTTTTCAAAAGATTATATTAAGGATTGTATTGCTAGCAATTCTCCCCATGAAATTTCTGTGTGACCTTGTTATGTAAAATTTCAACATGAGAGGACCCATTTCTGCTTCTTTAGAGTTTGTAAAATTGGTCTTCTGATGGCTTATGTGTGATTGGCTTTCATAACAATTGCTTTCAACAACAGTTTCCAAGAGGTTGTCCCCTTGAATGCTGGAAATGTTTTGGGGGCAGAGGATAATACACCAATCCGAAAATGGGAAGCAATCATCCGAAGAACTCTAAACAAATCTTCTGAACCTGAAAGCAAGCACAAAAGCTACAGTGCACCTCCTTCTCCTGTTCTAAAAACCTCTGCTTCTGCTAATGTTCTAGCAGACATTATAGATGCTAATGCATTAGACAAGATGAATGAGGAGTATTTAGGAACTTTTGTCAATGATGAGCTAGAACAAGAGGAAGTGAAAAGCATAATTGGTATAGGGAAGAATATACAGTTGAGGAAAATAAATGATATTGATCTTCAGACTATTCTCGACTGGCCTGAGCGTCCATTAGATGCAATCCCACATACTGATTCCAGTCCAAAATTGCGTAGAGTACTAAGCAGCTCAGACAGAATTGGATTTAGCTGGACAGATAAAGCTTCAAAATATGGCAGTGCAATGAAACGGTCACACCATAGTTCTGGAAATTTGGGCTTGTTGTGGAAAGAGCAGAAAGTGATGCCTGAAGAAGTAATTGATACCCTTGATGACTTATCTGGCATGTTATCGGATGAAGAAGATGATGAATTTCTTGAATTACCAAATGGCAATGGAGATAATGGAATAGGTACCGTGAAATCACATCGTAAGTATGTTCGGATTGTCAGCAAGCAAATGATAGGAATATACGTGTCTGTTTGGGTGCAAAGGAGGTTGAGAAGACACATTAATAACTTGAAAGTTTCTCCAGTTGGAGTTGGTTTTATGGGCTACATGGGAAATAAGGTAATCGAGTAAGCATGTTTTCACACTGAATTTGACACTATTATAACATAGGTGTGTATTTAATGGGTTCCAAGACAAAAACAATTTCAATGTCAAGTATGAGCAAGACATCATAGAACTTTTCAGTAGTATAGTATGTGATAATCGCATGCATTGCTGAGTATAGTATGCATTCCACGATCACTGCAATCTCAGTGCAAAAAGTCTGTAGACTGATCACATTGCACCTCATCATGTTGTGGAAGGTGCTTGCTGCATACAAAGAACTAAAAAAGTGAGCGGAGAAGTGTCTCATTTGTTCACTTGTGTTACTGTTTTCATGAGAAAAAAGAAATGCCCTCCATGTTATGATGTGTTGCAATGTTATCAGTAGCAGGCTATGAGTATTGTTATATGTAGAGCACAAGAAAACTCACCAAATGTGTACATTTACAGTTAGAACATGTTGATTCTAACCTGAGTGGATGTGATAGTGATAACTGATAACAAATTACGTCTGATGCAGGGGTCTGTTTCAGTTAGTATGTCTCTCTTTCAGTCACGTTTGTGCTTTGTTTGTTCCCATTTGACTTCTGGTCAGAAAGATGGGGCAGAAATAAGACGAAACTCAGATGTTCATGAAATTCTTCGCCGCACTTGTTTCTCATCCGTCTTTGATACAGATCAACCACAAACAATCCCATCTCATGAGTAAGTTTTACTTTACTTTGATAGTTGTCTTTTACGATCACCCTTTGAGCTTCACAAGCTAAAAGGGATTTTGCTAGAAAGATGTCAATGTAACTAAGGATTGTGTGGTTGAACAATTTGACAAACAATAACGTATATTAAATTTTAATCTATAGATAATCTATAGACTCTAACATCAACGAAGGAAACTTGTTGAATGGAGAATAACTAAAGTCAAATGAAGAAATTATATGCATGTAAAAAATGTTGGCTAAAACCGAAGATGAGGAGAAAGTGATTGAAAATGGTGACATATAATGTTTACTGTTGCTGTTATGAACATCATGGATTCATTGATGGCTTGCTCCCTGCCAACAGTCAAATATTCTGGTTCGGGGATTTGAATTATCGTATCAATATGATGGATGGGGATGTTCGAAAGCTGGTAGCTCTAAAGAAATGGGACGAACTGATGAATTATGATCAGGTGAGAATGGTGAAACTTACTAGACCATTGGTCTCAAAATGCTAGAACCTAGAGATGCAAAAGAGGATTTAAGCGTTGCCACCAAACTTGGATTTATTTGTTGATCTACACATGATTGTTTCTGGACAATATCTAATTGCTTCACCTGATTTGGATTGCAGCTGAGTAATGAATTGCTTAGTGGGCACGTGTTTGATGGATGGAAAGAGGGGTTGATAAACTTCCCACCCACATACAAGTATGAATTTAACTCTGATAAGTATATTGGTGAAAATCCAAAAGAAGGGGAAAAGAAGAGATCTCCAGCTTGGTAAGTGCAAACCTGTGATTGTTTTGTTATAGATTAAGAAAGATGAAGCAAAGTGATCCTGGGTAATATTTTACAGGTGTGATCGTATATTATGGCTAGGTAAAGGAATAAAGCAACTTGAATATAGGCGTGGAGAAAATAAGCTCTCAGATCATCGACCAGTTAGTTCAATATTCTCGGTTGACGTTGAAGTATTTGATCACCGCAAACTACAACGAGCTCTGAATTTCACAAATGCAGCCGTACACCCTGAGGTTTTCCTTCAAGAAGATGGACACTGGTCATATTAAATATCCACCAATTACTGGTAAATATTCTTTCTCTCTTCAAGAGATGTTATCTAAGAAAATATTTAGGATAATACGTTAGATACTTATGATTGACAGTAATTCACATCAGCTTAACTTCTTTTCTAAGTCAAATATCACTCTGTTTTTTTCTCAAGCTAGAAAATTTTAAGCCACAGCCTTGTTCTAGATCCACATTACAGTTCAACTCCATCACAACAAAAATGGATTAGTTTCCTCCAAATTAGTTTGATTCAAAAAAAGAAAGAAAAAAAAACAGCCATAATTTTGCTATTTATTTTTACCGGTGTCTGTATCCACAGGATGAAAGAGCTCTGAAATCAAATTGCAAGTTTGATCTGCTGATCTGCAGACAGCTTCATTTTTAAGTAACGTTTTGGAGTATCAAGACAACTCATTTTTAAGTAACGTTTTGGAGAGATAGATATAACAAACATGTTTGTATCCACAGGATGAAAGAGCTCTGAAATCAAATTGCAAGTTTGATCTGCTGACAGCTTCATTTTTAAGTAACGTTTTGGAATATCAAGACAACTCATTTTTAAGTAACGTTTTGGAGAGATAGATATAACAAACAAATGTACATAGGCATACATTAGGATACTTTGGGACAGTTTTTTTTTGTGTTGTGTGACACTTTTTACTCACTCTGTAATTAGAGTATGGTAAAAACTGGTTGTCGAATTTTCATCTCGTTGGATTCCAATAATAATCTATCTTTTGACTAACAAAATCTTTAGTTACCCATATAAAAGTGAACTTCAATTATGTTACCCATATAGTTCTGGCAATTTTTTACTGATTGCATATTATGTTATCACTTATGCCCATAGTTAGCTTTTTTTTTTTTTCTGAAACAGTTCCCATTGTTAGTTATGGGACTGATTTTTAATAGTCACCTCCATCAGCATTCAACAAAAAATAATCCACCGTATATCTTTGTTGATGATCACATCAATCAGCAAAAGATAATCCACCATAAATCCCAGCTTTTCATATATTTTGACTATGTTGTAATAGTTGATAATCAAGGTGCAATACATTGTTAATTCAATATATTAATTCAATATAATTTCCTTTCGTGATATCTGTCATAATGTAATTCTAAATGGTCAAACAAATTATGCTGATTGATTTTCCAGAAATGCTATAGCCAACCAGTTTATATCGTGTACAAAATACAATCGGGTGTTTTTAAAACAGACAAACTATAAAATCATATAAAAATAATTAATTTACAGTGAATAATGGCAAATTTGTGGGCATCAGTTCTCCAAGGTGATATAGCATCAATGAAACAATTCAGACGCAAATTACCCATTTAACAATGAGATTCATCACATGCCCATTCTCAACTTAAATTTCGATTTAAAAAAAAAAACAGTCAAACGCTCAAATTCATATGGTGGGAATAAGAATCCTAACAAATCTAAAACGCAACCCACAAAACATGGAAAATGAAAGAGGGAATGAAGATGGCGATCAGAACCTGTCGGGATTCATGCATACATCACAAGAATGTCAGCGGATTGACAGACAAATGAATTGCTATCATCACCTCGCTTACCTTTTCCCTCTCAACACCATTCAATTTATACCCAACAAATTTGCAAATATCTCGATTAATAATAAAAAAAAGTAAAACAAAATTTAAACAATGGATAATTGATTAAAAAAAACACAAAATATAGCAATACAAGGTTTAAAAAGTTGAATGCTGAGCTCAGAACTTCTTAGAGGATAATTGCGCCGTCATCGACGAGCACAAGAGACGACTCGCCTCCGGCACAGATACATCTTCATCACAGACTCGGCACTTTCTCATACACATAGGAAATTAGCAAAAGAATTTTGTGAAAAAATTGTTCAGCTTCAAATCTAACAGCAGAAGAAACAGCATCTAGATAAAACACAAGCAGTAGTAATGAAATAGAGAGAAAATCAGGGAGGGAACGGGATCGGAAGGCAGCACAATTGTGAGATCTTCTGAGCAAAGAAATGAAATTGGCGATAATTTATAGATACGAATTAGGGTTTTATCATTTTATGCACGAGTAGGGCCCCGCTCGGCAAGGTAGACCCGGTTGGATCGGGTAGATTTACATGCAACTTCTGTAGGTCCAATAAGTAGTGCATACAAGGGTACTTGGACAGTTGGGTAATCAGGCCCATTAAGATCATAAAATAAAAATTATAAAATGCGAAAAACGAATAATAACATAAATAAAAATGATAAATTACCTATTAAAAAGAACAAAGGTGACTATTATGATGGAAAGGTTTTTATTATAATTAACTATATCATATACACATGCGATACACGGATAAATTATGAAAAAAGTGAATTTTTTTATGTGTGTATATATATATATATAAATATTTATATTTTTTTAATTTTTTATTGTTAAAAAATAATATAAAACTTATTAAATTTTATACAATAATAAAAAAATTATAATAAAATAAATATTCAACTTTGACATCTTTATATAATTAATTTAAGGTAATTTTAAAAAATATCATAAAATAAAATTATTTATATTTTTATAAATCTTTAATATAAAGTCATTGAAAAAGGTCAAAACTTTATTATTATACAATAATAATGAACATATTTATTATCATATAGTAATAATCACGATGCGGTCTTTACTATAATTTGTGATATTTTATTAAACATCTTATGTTTTTTTTAGTTTATAGTTAATGAGTAAAGCACTAAAAAAATCATTACAATGATAAAAAAAATAATTAATTACTAAAATTATTTCAAAAATTAAACATAATATCCAGTTAAAATTATATAAAAAAGTTTTAAATTTGGTCAGTTCACATGTCTTATGTAGTGTTAAATTTGAAATAGAAAAGGTTAGCATTTTTTTTAAGAAAATCATTCATTTTAGGATGAAATGAATTGGTGTGAATACTTGTGTTTTTATCCTCTTATCTCTTGTTTAACTAACAATTATGTTTCAAATAACACATTAAGTTGTTTTTACAAAGGTTTGCTAAAAGTGTTTTAAAATAATAGTCTTCTCCATAGCGTTTTATAACGTCTTTTGATTAGATAAATGTGTTTTTTAAAAAGTTTTGTAGAAAGTAATTTAAATTAAATTCAACCTTTTTGTGTTTTTTTATATCTTACAAAAACCATATTTAGGATAGTTTTAAATTGGTTCATAATGTAAATAGCTTTTCATTAATATTAGATAAAAATAGAGGGTTGTTATTTACATTATTCTTTTTATCCTTCGCACCACCCATCTCTTTTTGTAATTTTTCTATAAAATATCCTTCACAAAAATTAATTTTTGTTGTGTATTTGGATCAAATAAATAATGAAAGCTAGTTCCTATCAAATTGACACATTATTACTCTCATCATTCCTCTTTCAAATGGAAACTAGTTTTTGCACCCTTCGTCCCCCTCCCTTAATCTAATTTAAGGACACTAGTTGTTATTATTTCAATAGATTTTTTTATACTTTGTGAGTAGATCCCAAAGTAGAGATTTATGTGTGTTGTGATGAAAAGGTGTTGCAATATGGTGTGTGACCTTAGATGCAAACATTTGAAATTAGGGGTACTTGGAAGATTAAAAATGCCTAGGTTTAGAGTGTTCTAATGGCAAATAAATGGTAATTTTTTAAAGCATTTCCTTCCCATTTTGTAACACGTCCTTTTCATTTTCTCATTGATTTTGTTTATGGTCTCATTATGTCATCAAGGAAGGGGAGAGGGTGAGGTGAGGGGTAAAACAACTAGTTTTCATTTTAAAAAAAAAAAGGAAAAAAGGGTAATGATACATCAATATGACAAAAACTAATTTACATGAACAATATTTTTGTAAAAAAAAAAGTGATGCAAAGAACAAAAAACACAATGTAAATTATAATATCCTAAAATTTTAACCTTATAAAATAGAAGCTTTATAAATGTCTTATGTCTCGTTAAAGGACAAGTATTTGTGTAATGTTAGAGCTTGTATCCTTACAAGTTCATATAGATGCATATATCTGTGTTTTGATTTCAATATCATTATAAACAAAATTATGTATGTGTTTTCAAGGATTTTTAAATAATTTTTTTTTTCGTTTCATGTTTATTTCCAAACACCAAAATAAAATATTAAAGCATTGTATTTACTTATAAAAGCTAGTTTAATGAGATTTTTATACCTATTTAATTTAAGATTAATATATGTACAAATATTTTCAAAAAAATATTATGATTTAAGAAATATAAAATACAATTATCTTTTATAAATTAAACTGTGTTGCCTTAAGCTATGGTTACTATAGAAACTTATTCTATAAGATTAAATCTGAAAGCTTATTAAATAGATCTCTTCAAATTAAATTAATTTGATATAACCATTTACTAAAAGAAACTATCTTCAAACCAACATTTTGATTTTGACTATTTCAATATTTTTATAGTTATTCTTAGCAATTTAAATTGCTACCTTTGTGTATATATTCATTAAAGATATACATTTAAAAAAAATCACTTATTATAATATTAATCCAATGTACACATTCTTTTATCCTAATGATCTATTTTTTTATTATTTAGTTTTAAGTCCAACCTTATAACTCCAATTAGGCCACATATTGCTACCCTTCATTATCATAATTTCATTTCTAATTATAAAAACTTTATGCCTCCACAATTTTACAAAACATGTAGCCACTATCTAATTTAATTAAACAATCACCTTATTTATACTTTGAGTGTCACACGTTCCCTAAAGAAAATCAAGTCACCTTATAAGCCTGATTACATGCCAAGAATTGGATAGCAAACAAAACCAACCTTATTTCCCATTATTTTCTCTTATGAACCAGCTCACTACATCCATGGTCCCTCACTCAATGTTACAAACCACCATGATTCATCACTTGGTTTACTTATAGCCATAATCTCAACAACTAAATTCATTGCAAATAGGTTTCTATCCTCCTTCCTCAAATTTGAGAATGACATAGGCCATAAGTGCTTTTGGTTTATCAACAAAGCTTAGATTGTAGTCTTGACAATCTCTTCATAGTCTAGAAGCTAAAAAAGCAATGAAAGCTTGAAACTCCCTTTCTACACCTATGATCAAATTTGTTTGGGACTCGTGTGTGGGTTTTCAAGTCTAGAAAGTAATGAAAGCTTGAAACCTCCCTTTCTCCAAAAGAAATTTTGGGTCACCTCCCTTTTTCCATATGCGTCAATCGAACACTCGAGCAAAAAGTTATGTCAATTGAGATTTTGAAAAGAAAAATGTGCAAGGAGCTCAAAGATATTGTAGAAAGCAACCAGTAAAACCTTCAACATTTAAAGTAAGGGGTGTGTGAGATAATATGCTCTATATGGATATTTAGTGTTTGATGGGAACATATCCTAATAACCTATAGCTTTGTGTGTAATTGAAATATGTTGTGTACCAAAAATTCTCAAATTTGTGTAAAAATTAGGTGAATGTACTTAATGTACTAGATGTGCCTAGGGAATCTAAAATTGATCCCTAAATGGTTGTGGAGTTATAGGGTAGGTAGCTAATTGAGTCATCCTACAGGCCATGTGAAAGGCAAGGAACGTTGTCGATACATATACCTGTGTGAATGACTACATAAATACATATATGATTGTGCATCTTAAACTTTGTAATTATGCTTCATGAAGGTTATGTTCATGATCTCTACAACTTTAGTGTCACATACTTTGGAAAACAAATAAGTTATGGCATAATTATTTATAAGTGATGCAATATGTAAATAAGGATGTGTATGGTGACTTAGTTGAATTTCTACAGTAACAGAGTGTTTTGCATATGCATTGTGAGAGATTAATTATTTAGTCTTGCTAATGGTTGCTACTTAATGAATTAAGAAAGGTGTAAATGATGACTTAGTGAACTAAATAGGTTGCTTGGTGAAAACTAATAAAGAGAAAGTAAGAATTTAAGCATTGTAATTTAAAAATGCAATAATGAATAAATCCGCATTCAAATGTTTAAAATAGGGGTTATACGTTGTTGGAATTACTAATTAACTATTTTTTAGATGCTAAAATCTTATATTAAAACCTATTTTTGAAATCTAAAGGATAGGAAGACTAATCTATGGTAGGAACATAGTTAAATTCCTATGACAATTGCTATCAAAATTTGACAGCAAAATGCATTATTTTGTTCATAACCATTTATACAATTTTTAAGAAATTAGGAGCTATCATTTTATTGTTATTTAGATTTGGAAGTATTCTTTCTAACCTCACTAGTCCCATAATTTTAGTTTTTACAACTAAATTTTTTTGTTAGACATGTTGAAAGAACTGTGGTACAAAATTGTCTTAGCATAACTATTGTCAAGGTTCAAACATAAGGGGTGTAGCTTAAGTTAATGGAAGAGAATGTATTTCCTAGTCTCAAGGATCATAGGAGTATTAAAATTCTAAACTACCAAGCTTGTAAGTTCATTTAAGCAAGCTAAGAGTTATATCACTTATAGAAATAATTTAAATATGTTGTACAATTTCTTTTTAGGATACTATCTTGTTTACTCCATATTTGTAGCAGCAATTGGAAATGAGTTAGGACATGATCTTTTACAGTATTATAGATACAAGTGTCTTCTAATTAACCTAAGTGACCTCATAACATATGATAAGTGGTATTGTTGTAGTCTTTTGATCACCTAATGCCATATCCTTGATTTGGAATGATCCCTATATTCCGTACATATTATAAGAGTTTAATATTAAGCCTGCTTAAGGTTATAACCAAAGCTAAGTGGAGGAAAAGTGAGAATGCAAAACTAACCTTATGACTTAGTTAAAGAATTGTACAAAAGGAACTTAATTTCTAAATTGGTCACTAGTGTGGAGCTAAAGAGTCAACATTGGATCTTATGTGTCTTATTTTTGTGCTACTTCAAATTTCTTAAACCCAACCCAAAATCAATGTTGAGCTCAAGGTGCACAAGCGAGACACATCATAATTAAATTGAACACATTATGTTTGCTGGATTTTAGCACTATATTTGCTTTGTCCTTATTCAGTTCATGTAAACAAACTTGGTGGAATGAGATCAAGTTTTCTAACAGCTCTCTAGTTTAGGCTTTATCTTTCCAACCAAATTGGTCTCATAATTTTTAAAGGTCCCTAGAATATTTGGTGAATATTTTGACAAAATAGGTTGTTGAAGTTTAGGTGTTGGACAGATTTGTGTGTAATGACTGTTGAGGTCAATTTGAGACATCCAGTGATGGAATAGTGGTATGGGGATGTTTCCCCTTTCTTATTAAATCTTAGGGACACTTAAACTTTGTTTTGTTCAAGTCCCTATCCATATTTAAGCCTAAAAAAATTAGAGCTTATAAATTATGCTAATGAAATGTGTTAAACAATTAAATGTTTATTTTTTTACCTTTATAATTAAATTGGTATTACTATAGAAGAAATTAGTCCAAACCTTTTTATGGTGATATATATTTATACCTTAGCTTTCAAATGCAAATGATTCCACTCCATTTCAAGGTCTCTACAATTTTTAATGATGTTTATACTCAAACAAGTTGAAGGAAGGAAAATGTAGGACAACTTTGGTACTTGGCCTTGTTTAAGTAGACTTGAGATATAAGTTTTATAACTAATCTTATTAAAGTCTAAGGGTGACCAATTACAATAAGTTGTTGGTGACTAATCATGTTTCTGGTGTGGGAATTAAGGAAACCAAATTGATTGTATATAATACGATAAATGATCTTCTAAGAAGTGTTATGCTTGATGTGTTGGCTAAGATATATGGGATGGAATTGATTAGATCACCTTAGTGACTCTTGAGTTCTTATGTATGTGGGTTGATATGCAATTAAGTCCATTACATTTGAAATTGTATCTGAATTCTGGAAAAATCATTTCCTACAACATGCTTGGTATAAATTAAATGATGGACTGATGATCATAAATGGACATAAAACTACTTGAATGGTATGATGTAATTCTTTCTTTATACATTAAGTCCTTTAAGGATAACTTTAATAGACTATGGCAATTGGTGTTACCCCAAATACGTGAACAGATAACAATGTGCAAATTACTCATGATGATGATAGAGATGGGAGAGTTTAGTTTGAAAATTTTATTCAGGGACTAGGTGTCCATTGATTTCCATGAATTTTTTAGTAAACCCTTTTTGGAAACATTCTATGAGGTACTAAGTGTCTAATGATTTTGCAAATTCCCAAGTAAGCATTTTTTGAGAATCTAGTTATGGACTAGGTGTTCGTCAATTTTAAACTTCCCTCACCAACCCTTCATTTTAACTATATTTTATCCTATGATTCACAACATAACTATTTTTCTTGAAGGCTAGTGTCTAGACCTTTGGCCAAGGTCTACATTCTCTTCATGACTACTTCCTTGTATGCAAACTCTTGATTTCCAAATGATTAATTCTTTTGATTTCCAAATGATTAGTTAAGTAGATACACATGCTTTGAAAATTTAGTGAAAAATGTTTAGGGTAAGGAAATATATTTGTAAAAGAAGAAAACTTTGCACGGTTTAAAAGTTTATCTCTACAACGCCTATTTGTTGTCCTTTTCATCTTGGTAGTTAATAAAGGGAAAAATTGAATAATTCACCATGCATCATAACACTCTTAGGTTTTATGTCCACCTTTACATTGGATCTCGGCTAGGTGGTGATCCATTTGTAGTCATTATTACACTTCTTAGTTGGATCTTGTGATCCATGCCATCTAGTAGATCAATGTTTATTGCTCGATCCCAAGTTAGGTGTCACTCTCATTGACTTAGTGCCTCTCTAGGGTCCAGTAACGACTTTTGGCACCACATAAGTTTGGGTACCCAAATGCATCATGCATTAATCATAAGATAACTACTAATTGATAGTACAATTACGCATGACATACATACTAGTTAACTAACACCTATTAGATGATTGGATACACTTGTGTGTAATTGATGTTTTTGGTACTTGGGTTTTATTCTTCCATGTGTTTGCCAAATGTAATGACATCATTAGTAAAATGCTACTAGTGTTCAAAGTGTTATGTTTGGTAAGGAATTGACTGTGTTTGAAGTATTATAATTGTGAATGATAATTATGTTTCATATTCAAATTCTTTGTTTTTTGGTTGTATAAGATGGTACTACTTATGTATTCATATGGGTGACTAATGTGTTGTGCATGATATCTATTCAATTAGGATGAGATGTGAGTTATCCATATATGATCTTTTGATTAATGAATAAGAATTATATGCATGTTGTCATAAATAGTATAATATTCATGTTTTAAATTATGTTTCTATAAGGGGGGATTATTATTTGAGGCAAATTACATTTCCCAAATTTATCTTGCTACATGTGTTACATGCTTAATTGTTTCATATCTCACCCCTTATTTTTGTTTTGTTCCTGGGTTGTGGCCTTGTTAGCAATATGATAGGAAGACCACTCAAAGAATTAGAGAATAGGAAACTCAAAGTAATTAAGATGATGAAACATCTCATGTGAAGACAATTCTTATTAAAATACCCCTAGTTGCAAGTGCTTAGCTAGAGATATCTATAGGATAAGCAACCTCATTAAACACGACTATATCATTCTTAGTAGGTGTTTAAGACTCAATAAATTTTATTTCAATGATCATTTGTTGGGTTGGAAATAGTTAGATTGTTTAGATGAAAGTATTTTATGTAATAAATATTCAAGTATTTAACAACATAAACCTATTAGACTGTATTACTATAACAAAATATGTATGAAACATTTTTATTCATTACATATAATGTTTTGTATATTTCCTATCCTAGTACCTCATATTCAATTGCTCTCAGACACCAATAGACACAGTCACTTCAAGTGGCCAATCTTTTATGTTTTTCCCATTACTTGGATACATGCTTATACCATCTTTCTTTTCACAAGCTCCATATTTTATAAATAAAAAATGCAAGTTTTAACTATAAAAAATATACTTGTAATTTTACTATCTATGATTAAACAAAGTTTTTTTTTTCATTTTTAAACTTAAATTAGTTAAGTTCTAATCCCAACAATTAAGGTCCTTATATAAATAGTAGCACTCATATCAAAATTATACTCTACACTAGTTATTTCTTTATATTTTTTTCTTAAGTTGCTTTAGTATTTGGTTAAGGGGGATAGGTTGATCTATTTTTAGGTAAGTTGATTTATCACATGTTTGGCAACACACCTATGCCACTTCAACATATGTTCATTTCTATATTACTATTTATAGCTTTTGTGTTTAATCCACTTTAATATAGTCTTAAAATGCAACTTCAAACACACTTATTTGAAAATTACATCTACATGAATAGGGGAAAAAAATAACAAAGTTGTACTTTTAATTTAATCCATAGGTCTAAATTTAATAAATCTTATCATGTGTATTCACACAAGAAAAATCCACTAATGAAACTTCCTGTGGTGCATTGAAGTTCAACATATATAAAATTTTAAATTGAACTTGAATCATTGTTTAACTTTTATAAAATTGTACATTAAACAACAATTAATATAAAAATTTCCAATTTGTTAATCAAACATTATCTTATATTTGAATGTTTTGATTCTCATAAACTTTTAAGTAAGATTGTATGGTATATTTCAAAAGTTCCTATATATTAAAAAAAATTTACTTATTGGTGAAGTGTTTATATTAAGAAGTATTTATTTAAGAATTTTTTATGGAGTGAAGTTTAGAAATTGAAACCTTACTATGGCTATGAATAATTGAGATTCATTTCTTGAAATAATATTTTAGAATTACTTTTTAATTACTCAACTCAACTAATTTTATACTAATGAACTTTTTTAGAGTGATTGTTTTCTTTAAAATAAATAAGATGATATATATGTGCTATTTTAGCTCTATAAAGTATTCTCTATCCTATAAATAGGAAAATATTCTTTTATAATACAATAATACACTAAAGACATTAATACACAAGTAAAATATGTTTTTAATTCCTACTTTTATGAATTTTATTTTTAATCTTTGAATTTTTACATTGAACACTTTAATTCTTAAACTTTACAAAATATGTGTGTTTAGTCTTTCTTTACTTTCAAACAATCTAAAAAATACATGTAAGGAAAGACTAAAAATACATATTTTTTAAACTTCGAGAACTAAAAACACGCATTTTGTAAAGTGTAAAGACTAAAAACATGTATTTTATAAATTTTAAGGACTAAAATTTTCAATGTGAAATTTTTTAGACTAAAAACAAAAATTAATGAAAGTATAGGAACTAAAAATATATTTTATCCTTAATACATTATAATACTTAGATGTCACAAAATAAGTTAGACCTATTAGTCAACTTCATTAACTTATCTCTTTTAGCAAGTTGGATTAATATCTTTAACTCATTAACCTATTTTGACTCATCTCACATAATTTGTCATGAAAACAAGTTAAAGTGAGTCAAAATAGATTAATTTGTCAAACTTGTTTTTTTTTTTCTTTTTGTTTAAAACACCATCAATAGATTTACATTAAGACTTACAATTTTATAGAAATAATGGTGTAACACAAAAATGAAAACCAATTTATAGAAACATTGACCTCTGTGTTTAGTTGTCATTCAATAAGATAATCTATTTTTAAATGTTAGTGATACAATATTTCTTAATTTTTTACTATAACTGAATTTTATTATACATATTTTAAATAATATTTAAATTTCAATCCATTTTTTTTATATTACTTTTAATTAATTAATCTACCAATCCTTGATTAAATAAGATGGATTAAAAAAGTTCTAACCCAATTTTTCAGTATAAACTAATCCTTCTTATTTTGAGATAAGAATTGATAGGATAGGATTGATTGGTTCATTTGCAACCCCATGCATATGAATTCTAGAGTCAAACACATTTTCTTATATTTAAAGAATTCAAATCTTTTACATAAATCAACACATAAATTTAATTTATAACACATATTTACCTTAACTCACTAGAAATAGATTCATCCTAAAAAATAAGTTCACTTACAAAAATATGATAATAAACTATTATCTAAATACAATATTAGAGTAATATACATAAAATCATAAATTTCAATTTCAATACAATCATTTTATATATATATATATATAATATTAGTTTGACAATCATGATTTTTCACATGAGCAATCATACATTAATTTGTATCCACTCATTAGTAAGGCATATCGGTTTTTTTTTTCCACTAAGTCCACCTTTGCTTTTAAATGCCTTTGGTACTATATTTAAAGATATCTAGATAATTGGCTTTGGTTTATCAAGTTTCTCATCCTACTCTACATTATTTAGAAAGCAATGCACCATTGTTGCTAATGGCTCTCATGCCACTATCGTTGGATATGGCAACACTTAACTTCAATCTTCCCAACCCTTGAATAATGTCATACATGTTCTCAAATTTTAATAATCTTATGTTTATTTTGATATTTTTAAAATTAGACCAATCGTTGAATCAATTAAGACACTAATTTAAAATTGAATTGTTCAAGACACTAATCTGAAATTAAATGATTCGACTATGATTGAATCCTGATTGAACCAATATTAATAAAATAATAATAACTAAATAATTCATAAAATAATATTAAATGAATATAATATCACATATTTTTAACACTAAATTTAAAAAAAAAATATTTTATAAGTTCTTAATTATTAAAATATATAAAAAAAATTGAATCAGATATATTATAATATTTATATTTAAATTTTAATAAAATATAACAATATTCATTAACAATATAAAGGTTTACATCTAAAAATAAAAACTAAAATGATAAATTAATATAATATAAGATTATAAAAAATTATAAATTAAGATAACTGAGTATATTATATATTTTGTAAAACAATTAATAACAATTGGTAAAATGATTTATATCTATTTGAAATCTTTATTAAATATAAATTTTTATTTATCTTTAAAATATTTTATATTATATTTAAAAAATTAAAAATATAAGTATAAACTAATTTTCTACAATGACTCTTGATCAATTTTGATCGATTTTTTACTAGTTCTCATAAATTCTTAAATCCTCTTATTTTTTAAAATAACTAAATTTGTCACCAAATCAATTCTCAGATAAACTGAAGAATTTAATATTCGTAAGCTTACACAAAATTTAAATTGTGCATTAACATTTTTTCGCTCTCGTTGTATTTTTCAAAATTTTCTTGTTAGGAGAAAGATTGAAGTTGCTATGAGCAAGATGAACTATATTATTTGCAACGCATGAAGACTGAAGGTTCTAGAAAAATGATTTGAGGTGTGCTATAAAATTTGTTCACTGCTATTGTGTTTCTCAAGATCTTATTATGACGTGGCAAGATAGAGTTTACCAAAAGAGCAAGATGAGTTAACACTTGAAGACCGTCGTAATGATGCTATAAAAATGTATCAACTTCCTTTTATTAGACAAACGTAAGCTCTCGTACAGTTTCTTAAATCAGACATCTTGGGCATCCTCTTAATATTTCCAAGTTTTTATTTCTTCGTTTATTTTATAAAAAAAAACCCAATTAAATATTTTCATTGCGAAGTTTATCAATATGCAAAACACCATTAAGCAATTTTCCTAGTGGACAATAAATCAAAATTTCTCTAGTTTCCCATGAAAAAGGCATGATTTATGAACTAACGCGTACCGATGCTCCAATATATGAATATATTGGTAGACAGCCCGACTAGGTAAGGCGGGCACGGCGGGCTGCCAAACCTATTTCATGCATCATACAAGATTGTCAGCGACAACCATAATATATGCAATTTTACCCAAAATGATAATTGAATATATAAAATAAGGGGCGAGAACTAAAAGTATAAATTAAACGAAATAAAAAGAGCTGGGTCTTAAATAAACAAAGCATTTATTGATTAAATTAACTGCAAAGGGTATTGCGATTGTTCACTGAAAAATACTACTGACAGAACTGTCATCATGAATACGCCAAATAGTTTCACCCAACAGATTTGCTACAGTAAGAATTGTTAACTGGGGGAAATAGTTCTTCTCTGCAACTGGAATGGTGTTTGTGATAATCACCTCATGGAACAAGCCACCGGACAACCTCTCAATTGCTGGAGGGCTGTGATTATTCAAATAAAACAAAACCACCATAATGCTGAGCATGAATGCCATGAGCAACACACTAAATGACGATATATGGTAAAGAATACTGCTCAAGCTATCCATAGGCTTATTGACGCAAAGAGAATAAAACAATGCCCAAGATGAGTAACACCGATTACTGAATAATTAGCAATTAGAGTTATAAACTACAGAACAACAGAAGAATTTGGTAATTGAACAAATTATTATAAAAGCATAACATGCTTCAGATTTGGCAGTAGACTCTAGACTCTAAACTTCTCTTGCTTCAACTATTTACCAGGGAGACCAAAAATCCAAGAATAAAAATGCATGACACAACCAAAGGCAATACCTGAAAACAGCATGAGTGCAGCATGCATATACTTCCCTAGCTCCCTCTTCATGTAATAGTGCCGCACCCTTAGTAATTGTCCCTGATGTTCAAAACCATTACAACCCGATATATACCAACAGATATCAATAATTAAAAGGATAAAAAGAAACCAGTGCAACTATCATTCTTGCCTACTCAACAAAGAGAAAACACCATAAAATGCTCCTTAAAGAAATGCAAGCTGAAACCTTTCAAATACCAACCAACCATCTTCTCAGGTAAATGGATGGATTAGAATAAGACAGAATTACACTCCTCTCCCAGCCCCAATTACAATCTTAAGAGTGTTTACTATTTAATTAATTTCTGGTCTCTATAGCTACATTCAGCAGTTCCCCTCAAAGAATATTAGAATATATGAATACAAAAATTCTGATGCAAATACTTTAAAAATTAGGATTACCAAAATATGCTGAAGAACATTTGGGATCTGTTTAACAAATGGTTCATTAAAAAGACAAATATTATGAGTTCAATAATGTAGCCAGTCCAGGAAATACACTAAGCAAAATAGAAAGGCAAGATGCCGGAGCCACAAAGGAACATTATAGAGAGAAGATATATCAAGGAAAGGTCTAGAATTTCAACATGCATAAAACTTTAATTAATAAAACAAGCTAAAATTTGTTTGCTTTAGCTAGATTTCTTCAACCCCGCAAGTAACCACCATATACAACAAAAAAGCACAGGAGAAAAAATCTCTCTTCAAATTTCAAAATGGACATTGAAAATTGGCATACCAGCAGTGTCAATCATATCATCCACCATTACTGCAACTTTTCCTCTTACATCACCAATCAGGTTCATCACCTGCAGGGCAAACATAAGACAGATAAATATACCTTGGGAGATTTATGTCACTTTAATTTAGCCCTTAGTATAACTAAATCATGAGCATGTTCAAAATTAACAATAAAAAAATGAGCTCTGGCAAATACCAATGTAACTTAGATTTGACACCAAATAATAACATAGTAACAAGGCACCCAAATATCCAGCCAAGCACAGAAGCCAGAGTTCTAGAGATAATGTAGGAGCATTATAATCCCTCTAGAACTTAAATCATTCACATCCTTGTCAAAATCAAAAAGCCCTCACAATACACTAAGACAGAGCCTTTGTGTCAAGAGGCATGGATCCCAATTGACTCTACTAATACCAATTTTATCACAAACTAAAAGGAACAATAAATACTATGCATACCTAATGAAGCTAATCACAATTGGAGGATTTTATCACTGTAACTTCTACAAAACCATGCATAAGGAGGGTGTCTTATGAACTTCCATCTTTTTCTAGATGAAATTTAAATGAATATATGATAATGCCAAAGAAACCATTTAACATACTAAACATCAAATAGACATTATCAATGGCCATGTTCGTTGATTAAGCATCACAGAGAGGACAATTTATTTCTGGAAAGAAAGTAATCATTGATAAGTAACACCCAGGAAAACCCAATAATACGTGTTTAAAAGTATACTCCCTCGCATAAATGGCAATTCCAAAAGAAATGCAGTATGTCAAGGATAATGCACAGATTTTGTTGCAGTTATTACCTCAGCAACATTGTGTCCATGACGCCTTTTGTCTACAATAGCTAGAGGTGCATCAGATAATTTCTTTGCAAAAGCACGTGCTCTAGCAACACCACCAACATCAGGGGAAACAACCACCAAATCACTTGAACTTATTGTCTTGCTGGCAAGATAATCAAGGATCACAGGCTAGTGGACATCGTAAACAATAGTATTAGGAAACATGTTGCCAAGAAATAAACTAAATACAACCACTCAGAGCTTACGTACTTGACAATGCACATGATCCACGGGAATATCAAAATAACCCATGGACTGCCCCGAATGAAGGTCACAAGCAAGAACACGGTCCGCCCCAGCTTTTGTAATTAGGTTTGCAACAAGTTTAGCTGCAATTGACTCACGCCCTTGAGTCTGTAAACGAAGAAAAGAAATTAAAAAAATCCATTAATTGTATGTAAAAACCATTTGTTAGCTTGAGTACATATTTAAGCAAAAACACAAAACCAACCAAAGGTATAATTTTTCAATAAAATAGCAAAGATAACAAATTATTTATCCAGTTAATAGTACATAAGAGAATGGCAGAATTGAACAGCTACAGCACAAATCAGTCAGAAAATTCCAGAAAGGGAACAAAAGTACACCAAAGTACTAAACCAATGAGTAGCAGAATCTAGTCTGCCATTGTGGATCACATGTAGAGCCCTCGAATACAACTACTGACTACAAAAGAAAATCAGTTACATGCAAAATACTTGCCTTTCTATCAGCTCTGGCATATCCAAAGTACGGAATCACAGCAGTGATATTTTTCGCCGAGGCCCTCCGACAAGCATCAATCATTATTTTAAGCTCCATGAGATTCTCATTTGCAGGAGGGCAGGTTGGCTGTATTAGGTAAACATTGCTACCCCTAACACTCTCTTGTAACTGGACATAGATTTCACCATCAGCAAATCGCTTGATGGAAACCTTTCCAAGTTCCAGGCCCATATATCGAGCAATTTCCTAATCAAACCAAAACAGTTAGAAAACAACAAAACTCAACAAAAACCAGTCCAATAGAAAGATAGCTCACACTAACTTTATTTTCTAGCAAGCAACCAAAACGACAGGTAGCTACCAAATTCTGAATTCAAAAAACAACCTTTTACAGTACCTATCATGTTTATAACAACAAATTGATGCACACCGCTGTGCTAGATAACAACTTCAATTCAATCTGACATCATTTTTGAATTATATTGATCCTTTGAATCAGAAATAAAAATACGAATATTTATTCAGTTAAAACGCATATTACTAATTAGTAGAATCAAAAAATCAACCGAAAGGTAATATTATTAGAAAATTCTCTAAAAGATTTCGTGTCAGTCAACAGTCATTGAATGATGAAAATGTCCTTAAACATGCATTTTGACCGGTTAAATTAGTCCCAACGAAATACACACTAAATTTCGTTATTGAGGAATTGACACATATTTCAACACTTATTATGACTATTCACTCAATATTAAAGTAAATAATAGACAAATAACCTGAGAGAGTGTGGGATTGGCGGTGCCAGAGAACAATTTCAACCTGTTACTGTTTCTGCTGACGGCTTTCTCCTCTCTCGCAGATTCCATGAACTTGGGCAGCGTCCGTTCGTTAAGAACCGGAATGATCGGTTTCCCGTTGACGAAATTCGACGATTCCGACATATCACATTTCTGCCATTGAAATAACAGAATCGAGTGTAAATAACAAATAAAAAATGCGAAAGAAAAACAAAACGGAGGATTGGTTGATTACCACGGCGTTAGGCGCGAAGATTCGAGCGCGCAAATGGTCAACGGAACCTAAGGTTCGAAAAGTGGGGGCATGGGAAGTGCCGGTGAAGAGAGAGGAGGAGGCAGAAGAGAAAGTCATGGTGGAAGATGAAGAAGGTTGAAGGAGTGAAGATGCCATGAGCGAAGGAAACCGCGGGTTAGGGTTTGCTGTCTTGTTCGATTGCAAGAGAAGAGAAGAGAAGAGAGAGGAGAGAGGGTTTGGATTGGAGCAGAGCAAAGCGAATTTCGAGCTCTGTTAGCAGTGGTGGCGGGTCTTTGTATTTTCCACGAGATTCGGCTTTTTATGTGTTCGCGGCTGGGGGTCACCGCGCGACGTCGTTTTACTCCTGTAATATAATATTGATAAATCAGGGGAAAAAATACAACTAAATCAGAAAGAATTTAATTAAAATGCTACAATATTCATTGTGTGAATGTAATCCAGTTTTTGGTTCAGGTACGGTGGCAGGTTCATGTGAATAACAAAATATCATTTATTTCATTAAATAAATTCAAGTATATAGAAGAATTCAAGGGAATATTTTCATAAATTAAAAATAAGTTTTTAGATAAACTAACGTAAAAATAATAATAATTTAATTTAATTTAATTTAATTTTAATTTAATTTAATTTTAATTTATAGAAAAAACTTATTTTATATTTTCTTCTTTAAACCGTATTTATAAAAAGTTTATTTCTAATCTTTAACTTCTAACTGAAAATATCCTTAATTTGATAAAAAAAAAAATCAGTTTTTGGAACGAGGTCAAACATATGCTCTGCAAAATGTAATCCAGATATGAATTCTTATAATAGTAAAAAAAATGTTAATTTTTTAATAATTGTTTTATAGTTTTATTTAAAGATAGTTTTAATAACTGGTTGACATTAAAATAATATTTATAATGAGAAAAGAAGAAAATAATGTCATACAAAATTTCTCTTGACTTGGAAAAGTTGTAATTTAAGAAATATAATTTTCTTGAATTGGAAAAAATAATAATGAGAAGGAAATGAAGAGAGAGGGGAGGAGGATTTTGTCTTTTGGGAATGATGGTTTGGTGGAATTTGTATACTGCCAAAGGAGAGTGTTGTTTTGGATTATGACTGAGTGAGGAGGGTTTGTTAGTCAAAATCGTAGCGATGAAAGCAAAGCTAAAAAGTGCATGTTCTTGATTGCGAACTTGAGGCCCTATTCGCCGCTGCTTTTGGTTCGGTGCAAGTGCTTGCCATCTTCGCTACGAATATGCTCGTTCGTGCACCTCCAAGCACCCATTCAATATACTCCTCCTTTTTCTCTTTTTTTCTTTTTAGTATTCTTAGATTAACAAAACTAGAAAAGAAAAAAAAAACTACGTAAATAATCATGTACTTTATTTTATTTATTTGGACCGTAATAATAATAAATTAACTTTTATAAACTATAAGTTCTTTGTTTTTCATTTTCCCTTCCATTTAAATTACATTTTTTTCCCAACTCCGTCACTTTTCATTCAACATTTCAAACACATCATTAGTATCGTTCATCTGTTGAGACGATAGCAACTTTCTGTTCCTATCCTTGTCTAAAACCGTCTCCACGATGGAAAAATATTAATTAAAAATATTTAATTATGATTTTAGTTTTGTCTAGTATTTTAATCTTTATTAATATTTTCTTAAAGTTTTGGTCCTATAAAATTTAGTTTTACAGTTTTAACCCTCAATGTTATTGTCTGTAAAAAAAACAACTTAATGTTATTCTATAAGTTCTTTTAAAATTGTAATTTTTTTATATCAAACATTCTTATATTAAAACCATGTTATTTAAATAAACATTATATTTATTGTCCATATTGACACATTGTTATATAATGATAGGAACTAAAACTGTAAAATAAAATTTTAAAATGATCAAATCTATAAAAGAACTCCTATAAAAAAACTATAAAAGAATTATAGAAATTAAAATTATAAAGTAAGTATATTATAAACACTAAAAATATATTTAAGTTTTTAAAAAATAACAATTTAATTGACAATCATTACAAAAAACTTTTTAAGTTATTAAAAGAATATTTTATTATTTTCCATAACTAATATCGCCTCTCTCTCACTCTTTCTTATCTATTTACCTATGCATGTATCTGTGTATTTAGTTACGAATATAATTATATATAAAAAAAAGCACTACACAGTAACATTAAATGTTATGTTTATTAAATGTATTATGAAATTAATAAAAATATTATTATTAAATATTTTATTTATTAAATATTATGTATTATTAAATTTATAATATAATATGTATTTATTAAATGTATAGCCT
>JAMLFT010001604.1:0-29771 GCA_026544285.1 Pachyrhizus erosus
ATTTTATATTTTTCTCTACTTGTTCCTTCATTTTCTTTATTGAAAATAATTTTATAAATATTATAAATCTATTTATTTAATTTATTTTATTCATATATATAAGTATGAAATTCAAATTTTTATTCTAAAAATCTAGTTTAATATTTTTAATTTATTTTCCTAATTTCCCTTTTCTTATGCTTTATATTTAGCCAAGAATCCTTAAAAATATATTTTCTTCTAAATTACTTATTTACATATTTATTTATTATTAATTTTAGTTTATTCTACTTAATCTATCTCATTAATTTATAGTTTCTAAATTTACATTAATTTATTTTAAGTTCTTATCTAATTATTTTTTTTAATAATATTCTAATATTTATCTCTTCCTATAATTCTAAATTCTATAATAATTAATTACCAGAATTATAAATTCTAATATATATAAACTTAAAAACAAGATGTTACACTTTTCGGAATGATAATTGATCTTCTAGAAAACATTTTCCAAAATAACAATAGCCATCACGGGAAAAACTTTCTAAAATATGATTAACCATTACGAAAAATACTTTTCAGAATGTTAATTGTTCTTCCATAAAACACTTTTTGGAATACCAATAAGCATTCCATAAAACGATTTTTGGGACTTTAATTTACCAAAACACCAGCACTTGCATATTATAACATATACACCCAAACTTTTAGCTTGCATTTGTTACAATCAAGGCTTTCAAGCTGAAGGTTTTGGTTTATTCTCTTATGTCCAACATGTAAAGAAATGATATTGTATTGTATGTTTAAAAATATAAACGTGTGTATCTTTTGCTCTTATTTTATTTGAGATCTATGTATTACATTTTCATGTTGAAGTTTAATTGTTTTAATCAATTATATGGACATGCAATTGATTACAAAATATTCTAGAAACATGGAATGAGTAATTCAAGCAAATATAATTGATTATAAGACAATTTAATCGATTACGTGTTCCCAAAAAAACGAAATTCTAGATTGCATTAATGTAACCAATTACACTAGTATGACAATTGATTACATAAGCAATCTAGTTGATTTTTGAGAAAGAAAGCATCGAATTAATTGATTATGTAATTGATTACACTATTTTGAAATTTTCTAATAGAAACATGTAATCTATTGCATAATCTGTTAATCAGTTACGACATGAAAATATTTTTAAAATGATTTTCTCTTTTGAAATAAAATGGTGAATAAGCTTTTAATTTGCTTCAAGAAAATGAGATAAATGGTCAAGAATCAAGATTTTTAGTTGCATTGGAAAGAAATTGGTCTTTGGTCTACACTACCAAGTGTATTCTAATCTTTGTTTGAATAACTTTACTTTTTCTTATATATATCTTAGATAGGATTTCTAGGATTTTCTTTGAGTAGTGGCAAATTACTTGTACATTCTTTTTGAAGGGTTTAAGAAGAAGAAATTATAGGTTGATTGTATGTGCTTGGTGTATGGAATACTTTCATTTATAAGTGTTGGAAGAGTTAGACTACGGTTGTCAAACTAACACTATGTAGACCTATTTTTGGTTTAATCAATATAAAGCTTTGTGTTATAGTTTCTTTCTCCTAATCTATTTTTTTTTTTTGTAAAATTGGTTCTTGGTTTCAAAGATTTATTCAATTGGTTTTCTTGCATTATTTGAGGGCTAAAATATTTTAAAAAAAATATTTCGTTATGACATTGTAAAACTTTGATTTTTCAAAAGAAGGAGCAAATTTAATCACTTTTTCTAGATTTCTTGACCATATTTACAACATTTAGACAAATGTGTACCTCATTAAACCAACATGAAATGAATATATAGAATAACACATAATTTATCACAACAACTTAATGGGAATAAATATTACATATTTAATTCATATTACAAAGAGTAAAATACTACAAAGAAAATATCTAACCTTGATGAAAGAAGTGGGATTGGCCAAGAATTTGTTGTTGGTGATGATATTTGGAGTAGTGTGATTGTGGGTGGCAAAGAAAGGTGTGTGCACATGAAAGGATGTGCGACAAAGAAGGAGGTTAATGCATTTAGCATGGCAACATAGGAGATACGAGGTATGTGGGAAGAAATGAGAGATTTGTGAAAGTGAAACCTTGACTAGGAAAAAACAAGAAAAATAAAAAAAGGGTAAGTGGTTGTCGTAAAGAAAGAATTAAGAATTTTAATTTGAAAATTAACAAGGCATTGTAGGAATTTATGAAAAAGAAAAAGAGAGGTACCTCTATCAATAAAGACAAGTATATTTAACATGAGTTTTATAATTGTTTAGAGAATGATTGTGACTTAAAAGATCATAATATAATTATTTTCTTTTGAATACACCTAAGCTTTTTCTGTTAATTATTAATAATCTTAATAATATTATAATTATTATATTAATTATAATATATCATTATGTTTCTTACTTTTTAATTTAAGTTTGCTTAATGTTGTAATTTAGAGGTTACTTTTTTATTGTTGTTTTTTATGGTTATATAATGTTTATAAGTATAATTTTGCATTTTAGGTAAGAATGTGAGATCTAACAATCTAAATTACAATTTTTGAGTTGAGTTTTTATCTTTTTTTCAATCTCAAGTAGAATCTCAATTTTGATAACCTAGCTTACTAACAACTTTTGTTCAATTTTAGTGTAGAACATCTTGATTATTTGATGATACACCTAAAGATGTATGTTTTCAAAATACGTTTAATAAAGATATACATCCAAACATGTCACTAGACGAATAAACAACACCAAATTATTTTCTATTTACACATTTATTATGTCTAATATTCTCTTACATGTTTTTGTATGCGTTAGATAGTTGCTATATCAGTTTACATTAGTTTTTATCCTTTTTTTTTTGTCTAATTTTTGAATTCGAATAAACATTTAATGCTTAAAAAAGGCATATGGAGATAAGTAGAATTTCAAATCAAAAGGACCATTGAGCTCTAAAGTTTTTCAATGACAAAAAGCCAAAGTAAGAATTTTCAAAAGAGTAATTATACTGCCACAAACTCAGAAAGCGAAAAAAAATAGGAATAAGGACAAACATATTTACTTTTCTTTGATAAAAGCTAAACATCTATAGTATGAAGACATAAATAAGAGTCATGCATTTAATGTACATACTCTTTCTTTCAAGCCTATAAATATCAACATGTATGAAGACTAAGAAGATTAGAGACTTTGAATCAAATTTGACTTACTCTATCTTAAGTTCGTATATGTACTTTTGTTATGCATCTCTTCTTAAGATTGTTATTTTGTGGTTTGTTCATATCTTTAACTTTACTAAGTTGTTGTATATTGTGTTAAACTTTCATATACTCACACTATGAGTTATTTCTTTGTAAAAAATTTGTTAAAGTGAAGAATAACTTAGTGAAAAAGAATACTTGGGTTGTTTAATGAGGTAATTAAGTTGTGTAGTCGAAGTGGTAACAAAGAATACTTAGGTTGGATGAGACAGAAGTGACTTAAAAGAATACTTGTATTTTGACTAGGAGTGGTGAATTCAATACTCGTTTGTAACCTATACATTGGTTAATGGAACCCCTTTAAAGTTGAGAAAGAACTAGACATAGCTTAAGAGTTAAAACGAACTAGTATAAAAATGAGTGTTTTCTCTATTATTATTTTCTTTCACTTTTAGATGTCCAACATTTACAAACTGTTTTCCAAATTTTGAAACATCTTTTAAAAGGATTTGCAAATAACTTTTAAAAAATTACACAAACAATTAAAACCCTCTTTTAGTATGTTTTCTAGTCCTTCACTAATAACTATAAAACTCCAAAATCCCCTATTTCTAGCTCTCTTATTTCCTCACAAATTCTCATAAAAACATTGTCAAATACTATCCCTTAGGCTTGAATAATTTAGAAATAAATACTTACAGTTGGAGAAATAAATTCTTAATTTTCCTACACTCTATAAACACTATTAAAATGCCAATAATTCTTTTTATAATATTGTCCAGTACAGTGTTTTTCTTATGCATTTACTTGTCATAAATGTCATCTTTGGCTCTAGTTACATAGGACAAATTTATTAGGCTTAGAGATAAATTTCTCCTAAAGTTTTCCTTACTCTAAAACCAATTTAACACACAATTTTTCATCCTATATAACCTTCATTAATATTTTGATGAATAATAATTGAAACAAGGTAGTCATAATAATTTTTAAATTGTCATCATTCTATCAACCAAATTACTCCAATTTCAATGTACTAATCAAACCTTATAATCCCAAATTTTTATACAATAGTTAAAATTATTTTATCCTTCCACACCTAAGTTTCTAAACACTTTATATGTCCAATTAATCTCTATTTTTCTAGCTTTCCATTTAGTTTATAGTTTCATTTGAAAATACGCTCAAAATACTGTTATTTGTCTTGAAAAACTTGGAATTAATTACTTACACTTAGGAAAATAAATTTTCAATTTTTATATGCTCTTTAGACATTAATTAAACACCGTTAAAAGTCTTAAACTCTATTTTTAGCAAACTAATTAGGTGCAGTAAGTTTTTTTTCTTTAAAGAACCTAAAATGTCTTCTATTTTCCTCAAATAGTTTTGTTTGGCTTAGAGATTAAATTCTTTTTCTAAGGTCATCACTTAATTAAAATACATATTAAGACATCTCTAATGAGGCTAATACTCATGGTTTGACTAGCATAATAATGATGTACAAAAACTTTACCTTCTCAAGTCAAGAAGTCCCTAGTCTTAAGCTCATGTTGTTCTCCAAATTCGTGTTCTATGAGAGGTGTCTATTCTATACATTTTTACTTACTTCCATTCCAACAACAAGCAAGGTCATTTTTAATCACCTATTTTCTATTTTAAAAAGTTATTTTCGTACAAAATTTTAAGTCACTCCAAATGACCATTTAAATACTCCAAACAATTTCTCAAGTTAGGATAACCAAATCCCTAACCTTTCCCTTTGTAAAAACCTTTTTTGGGCTACCTTTTCACAATTAAAATCCAATTTACTTCCAACACACAAAACAAAATGTATTTTCTCCAAGAATCAAAGTTTTTCTTGGTGAATCAACAAGGCAGCAATGGCATAAATCTCTCTTACCTAGATAGGGAACACATAAAAATTGAAGCTTTAGTAGGAGAGCACTTTGATGTGTGCATTTGTTTTTCCTATAAGATTAACCCAAAATGAAGCCATGGGTGGATGATTCCAAAGGTTTTGAGAAGAAAATAAATGAAAAGAGATTGAGTTTGCGAGTCATTTACCAACTCAAGGAGCCTAGGATTTCAAATGGACCTTTTTCCATTGCTCCCTTTAACTCATGACCTACTGTAGTGAAATGGAAGAATTTTTTTGTTTTGCTTTGCTTGTTAACTTTTATAGACTCATCTAGATCCTTGTTTGGTCCTCTAGATATTAATGTTTCCATTGCTTATTGGTTCACAGAGGCAAAAATGGCTTTTAGGTGGGTATAAGGAGTTGGTTGTAGTTGGCTAGTTGCTGCCTTAAATAGGTCGTTCAATTTCAAATTTTGATACCTTAAAAGGCAAAAGTAGAGCTAGACTTTAAATGGTTATTTTGCTTTTACCATATATAGCAAATCATGTGTTAATCTTGTTTAATTAGAGGGTTAATTGTCTTAGAGATTTGATAGTTAATCCTTTGATCTACACATTTATTTGACACAATACAAAATATGTTTAAGCAATATAAATTAAATTTTTATGTTTACCTAAGATTTCTACGAAAGCTTGTTACATATAATTTCATAGTGTGATTTATTTTTCTAATGTGACTAATTAAACTTCTTCATTTGAATTTAATTATATATATGTATATATATATAATGTCATTAATTTATTGTTTGTTTTTTACATATTTATTTTATGCAAATGCTTTTATTTATTTTATGTATAGAAGTTTTAGGATATTACAACTCTCCCATCCTTTTAAAAACTTCATTCTCGAAATTGACTAACCTTGATAGAATTTGGGATGTGATTCTCTCCTTTTGTCCTTAAAATCAACTTAACATAAGGTAATAAAAGACTATAGTCTTTCTTGTCTACTCTCATACTAGTTCATCATTCTCACAATGCAATCTCATATTGCTTTTACAAGAAAGTATTCTCTTGGTCAAATTTCCTATGGAAAGTTATATATCTTCTCACTGGTTTGATTCTAACTTAATATCCTTTTAAACATAGGAGTATACTTGGGATTTTGTTCTCAATGGACACATATTAGGTTCAACCATACCAACTTACCCTCAAGTTAAGGACTTGTTGTAACATCCCAAATTTTCAATATAATGATAATATTATATTTTTAGAGAATTTATCTCTTTCATTATCCATAATTTAATTTGTTAATAAAGTAGGAAATTAATTTATGAATAGGAACTATCAACTAATAAATATTACTTAGGAAAGAAAGAAAGGAAAGAAGATTTTAGTTAGTAAGAATTTGAAATTTGAAGATAAAAATAAAAAGAATGAAAATATAAATTTATTTTCAGGTATAAGTTTAATCCATAAAAAAATAAAGAAAGAAAGAATAGAGAAGAGAAGAATTAGTATTAGAATCAGAATAGAAACTTTTCAAAAGTTGAAAATAAATTTTCAAGAATTAAATAAAATTAAATAAACATTTTTAGATAAAATAAATAAATTTTTATTAAATAAAATAAAGTTTTATGAAAAGAAAATTGTAAATCAATAGAAAAAAATATAATTGTATTTTTAGGATTTTTGAAAGAATTTTAAAATAAAAAAAAATTATTGAAATTTAAAAATAGAAAATTTATAAGAAAAAGTGAAAATAATAAAAAGAGAAAAGGGGAAACGATGGCTAGTGGAACTTGAACCCACGAACCCTAGGACGAGGAAGAGTGAAGAGAGCATTGCCAATTAAGCTACCTACGTGAAGGTAACATTAAAACGAAACAAAATGCATATAAGGCCTAAGTGTGGAGCTAAAAGGGACTAGAAAATGCGAATTTAAGAGTAATAAGGAAAGATAGTCCAAACGGGGTTTGGACCTAGGCATAAGAGGAGAAGAGAGCTTGACCAACTGAGTTGGGAGCTCGTTAGTATTAAAGAAAGGTGCTGGAAATATATATGCCAACACTAATTAAAATTTCAAAAATAAAACCAAGCAAAAACTAAAGCACCTTTAGGCAAGGCTCGAACGGAGGGACCTAACACATGGGTCTAGTGTCTTAACCACTGGACCGCAGTGCATTCGGTGATTATTAACCCTTTTACTTTTATTTCTATTGATGCAAACCCCATCAATAAATAAAATGCCGCCACTTTGAATTCGTCACTCCCTACAAACGCTACATCACCATCACCCTAAAGCTTCCTGCAACCTCCATAACCTGCCCCTCGAGCTCCAAGCTGCCCACAACGAGCCAACTACTCTACAAGCTAACCTATACTTTTACCCATCCTCCGTTATTTAAATAATATGAAAATTGAACCGATTTTTCTATAAATGGTGCACTGTACAGGGAGGAAAAGGGGGGGTGCAATACGAATGAAATGTTCGAAGTTATCACTCAACCAGACTCCCCTCTGCCTAAATTAAGTATCCAAACACATTCAAAATCTCACTGGCTCCCTTTCGGTACCTATATCGGAGCCAAAGACACAGAGAAACTCAACTTGGACCCCTTTTCGGAAGCTCAAAATCTTCGCTAGAAGAATTAAGAAGAAAGGTAGGAGGAGTTATTAATTTGGTAGATTTTCGCTCTGTATACATTTCTAATCGCATTTATAACGTTTTCGCATCATGAATCGATCAAACCCTCTACACATAGAAGTGATTGAATTTTTGAAATCGCCTCTGGCTCAAACCAGTACTCAGGGGTAAAGGAGGAAGAAGATGATGTGAAAATGACAATTTTGCCCCTCTATAGGGAAATTACCAAATTACCCTTGTATTGTTTTTTTTATATTCTATGTCAATTTTATCCATTCAAATATTGAAAATAAGCCTAAGAAACAACTCTCTTTTGGTGGGTTTGTGTAAACAAAATTTTCTCAAAAATATATTATAAAATTAATTATTTTTCAAAATTCCAAGAATACCCCTAAGAAGAAAAAAAAAATTAATTTTAGTTCTGGTTGCCCAACAAACTAATAGAAAATTGTCAAAACATGTCCATGGATAAACCTTGAATATATTTATCACTTTAGAAACTTAAAAAAATTAAAAATAATTTAGCATTTTTAAAATGACCAAAATACCCCTATGATATAAAAATTAAGAATTTATCATCTTTAGATCATCCCAACGTTAGGGAAGTTAGTCTAAATCCTTTTTAGCACTATTAGAATCTTTCCTAAAGCTTATGAGTTGAAAATATGAAGAAAAACATTAAAAGGATAATATTTCATAAAATGACCAAAATACCCTTACTTTAGAAAAATTAATTTTTACCTCTGTTTAGACCTCCTGAACTCAGAAAAAAAATTTATAATACTATAATAACTATATAATTTATTTTAAGTAAAAATGAGAATAGGAACTTCTAAGAAAATATATTTTTTAAAATGACCAAAATGACCTTAAGAAAAAAAATTCTAAAAATGCCTTTTTTCAAATAAAATTTCCCAAACTAAGACTAATTGAGAATAAAGAACCCCTTTTATACTTATTTCTGTCATATACACGTAAAGAAAGAAGAATTGTGAAAGAAAGGTGAAAAATATCATTTTATCCTTGCCCCATTATTTGAATATAATGTGTATAATTGACTACTATGATTATTGTTTATGCATATAAAAGTGTTGTATTGATGATATACATATGATTTCATACCTCTACCCTTAGTAGAAGGCAAACATACTTGATAACTGTCCATCAGTAACAATAAACCCTGAATAACCCTAGGATAGATGACATTGATACCTAACATTGATAACAGTACCAACATATTATGAAACAATAAAGGTGACAAATGACATAAGGGAGGTGGAATGAACTGAAAAACCCTAACGAGTGAGAATTAAGGATGGAGAATGCAATGGTTGACCACAAAAGGTACTTAAGGAATGTACACAAGCTTTGGTGAGACCTTGGAGGTAGATAAGGTGTAAAGTTGTGAACCGCTCAGAGTAAAAAGGGTGTCATAGAACCGACTTGGCGTCCCCAACAAAGCGGAGCATTACCAACATTCGATTGAGAGTATCCTGTACCAAGTACCATGCAGGATATGTACTTCCGATCGTTAACCAAAGATTGCAAATTGGATTATTTATGATATGCTCGTATAAGCCCTCCTAGTGTTAGTAGTTTTGGAGGCTACGAAGGGCCCTTAATTGATTAGAATTCCTAATTAGGCACGAACGGTGAAGTGAGAGACTATGTTAGAACAACCTCTAATATATATGTGTGTGTGTTCTAGGATTGATGACTCACTCCTACACCTCTCTTATCTTTCAGACTAAAAATGGCCGATGAATTTCAACCTCTATTTCATTTGACAATTATGCCTTTAGAAGGAAGATGGACTTATGACAAAGTCCAAGGCGATGATACTTTTGTAGGATAGGTACGATTTTCTTTCAAGGCTGCCAACATCATAGTTCCCTAACAGTCCTATCATATAGATCTACTGATAGTCCTATCCCAAACACCGCCACCCAGATTCATGAATGTACCAGCTACACGGAGAAGACCATAGACCCCTTAGCCACTACAATCCTCTATGAGGTCAGTATAGGCTGGTGATCCAAACCGAAGAGAGGATTCAATAGAAGAGGAAGATCCTTTCGAAACATCTGACTAAACTAAAATAAGCTTTGAGAAAATTGTAATATAATGTTTTATTAAGGATTTTATATTATTATAACAATGAGTAGTGTGACTGCTTTTATCTTGTATATGTAAAGTAATAAGAACTCTGAATGGATGTAATATGATGAGTTAAGCTATTATCAAATTGTAATTTCCCGAACGAATTTAGTTTTAAATTTTATCTATGTGAAAACTCTTTAAACATTTCTTATTCAATAAAAGTAAATAAAAAGAGGTGTTACACTTGTTAACATAGAGTAGATTTTGTAGTAATTTACTAAAACACTAGGTAATTAGTAACATAGCTAATCCTAAGACAAGACTTCTAATCATTCAAGACTTAAAAATTAAACTTATTCCATTACATATAAGTCATAGACAAACACTTGGGTAAATTCTAGGTCAAGAATAGGTCATATAGTTATAGTTTTCTTCTAATTTGCATTCCTTTAAGAAGTAGTTTTGGCTAAGTATCTTAAAGTGTACTTAAACTCATCTAAATCCATCTAGATGGGACATATGGGATTGCTTGTTACTTCGTTTTCGATGACAACCATAATTATCATCTTAATGGGATGTCTAACATCCTTAATACACATTCAACCCCAACTTCCTATGCATAAATATCAAGCCACCCTCAAATTTCTTCTTATCCTCCATATCCCTACTCAACCTCAATCTACAAAGTTAGATTTTTTAATTTTGTTTCTCTACTAACTTTAGGATACAAGCTTATAACCTTAAAATATGGAAAGTAAGGACAAGTAAGGAAACTTAAACCTCATTTCAAGAAATTTAGTATTAGGAGAAAAAATCATGTCGACTAAGTCCTGAGTGTACACCTTCACAACTTTATCAAGATTCATTTCTCGTTGAAATATTCATCCTACGTAAACACAAGGATGAAAGAAGAACAATCAATCCATGTGGATTAAATGACTCATATAGGAATTGGAGACAACTTATTTTGAACTTCAAAAGGTGTATTAATCAGTTTATTTCTACAAACAACACAATCACATAAAGAAGTTCATACGACTCCATGGTTTGAAAAAGAACAATATTGATAAAGTGTTTATTCATATGAAATAAAAATGTGTTTTAGTAAGACAAACATAATTTATTTATAAGGATAGTAGGCTACTAAAAGTAGAGTACTCAAAACTTATTCAACTGACTCATGATAAAATGTATTCAAGACCCTTACACAATTTTGAAAGGCACTAACATGTATAAAGTATTTATTCATAAACTTCATCCTGGAAAAGGACCATTCTATTAGTAAATATAGGTTGTTCCATCAATCTTAATTCATTATCCCTCTATAGATGCAAGATCTTAAGAAACTCTTAAGATAAGCTATAGTTTAAAGGAACAATTTGTCTCTTAACTTGTGCAATATTTAATTATCATCATGTTAATGTTCATAAATCTAATTGGATTCTAATACATCTCAAGATGTTGATGCTTCCTTTTATCTACATCAAGTAGAACCAATTCATACCTTGTCTAATCAATCTCACATTATTACCATAGTAATCAATGTAAAAGCGCACATCATACAATATTTCACACATTAAAGGTGTGAAAACAAACAATTCAAACAATTTCTATCTCATATTATCATTCTTAGAGTCAATGCTAGAACAGACAACTCATTTATACCATTGTCCAGGGACAATTCAAACATTGCTATACGATATTAGATCACACATTTCAAACAATTCATCCTACATTGCTATGCATAGTTAATGCAAGATCACACAACTCAAGCAACGGTTAAATCCACACCCTAGTCTTGGTAGGATGAACTACTTTAATATCACTATTGTAACACCCTAACTTATTATTAGGAATTTTCTTTTTATTTCAAAATTTGTAAAATAAACTAGTGTTTAATTATTAAAAACAACCTTTCTAAAATCAGTAAGTTTGTTTTTTCTTTCTCAAATTCAAATACATAAAAATATCAAAATTCAATCTCTTTTCTTTTTAATACTTATTGAGAAATAAACAATAATTAAAGATTGTTTGTTATAAAATATAATCCATTTTACAAAATGTCACAATCATGACAAAATATTAATACATAATGGAACTCCATTTAAATATACTAAATTCACCATTATGCTTTAATAAACATAAATACATGTCCACTTCCTTTTAAATCAATAATTTCATAACTAAGTCACATAAAAGAAAGTGATGGATTATAATAACAAACTTCTAGTTTACCCACTTAGTTTCAAGAAAAGGCTAAAATTCAGAGTAATGACTAAATTAAACTACAACCCAAAATATTCAATTAGGGTTACTAGACTTTCTCAATGAATTCTTTCTTTTCTTTGTTTCACATTATAGCATTAACAACTCTTGTCATGACACTTCCACTTCATCACTGTCCCTTGCATAAGATCCTTCATCGTTCTCTAAAAAATAATATAAGAGTGAATCTTTCAATCCCCTAAATACCACAAGCAAAACAAACACTTTGGTCCACAAACATAAACATTGTAGTGTTGCTCTCTAACTTAACTAAATTCTCAACTCAAGATTCATCCTAAAAATCTTTGGGCCCAATGCCTTTAGACTTTCTAAGTCACAAAGGGCTTACATCATTTTATTTGGGTGATGATTGGGAGTAAAAATTTAAAGACTTTTAAAAATTACTTTTTAGAATGTATAAATTTTAATATTTTAACATTTTAAAAAATACTCTTTGAAAGCCAAATTTTAGGGAAAAAAAAAATAGGACACCTTCGATTAAGGGACAACCTTTGCATGATTTGGAATAGTTCATGACGATGACATTATAGTCGTAAACAATCTAGATATTTAATCATGTTTCTTATTTTTCTTATTGTCATAAAAATTTGCTTCTTAACTAAAGGAACAATTTCATTATCAAATGGGACATGATTTCAATAATTATTTCACTTAAAAGATTTCATATAATTATAATTGGAATGTCAATCTATTCATAAGATTTATGTTCTTATGACTATTTTCAAAATCTCACAATTTTATTTATTTGATAAAATTTCATTTAAAAAATATCAAGAAATTGAATATATTAACATATAACAAAAATAAAACAACTTAAAGATAATTGATACCCCATTTTTTTTCTTCTAAAAATTGACTTTCAAAAAGTACATTTCAAAACACTAAAATTTTAATACTTTTAGAAAATACTTTTCGAAATGTAAAATTTTAAAACTTTTGGAAAGTATTTTTTAAAATGTACAATTTTTAACATTTTAACATTTTAACATTTTGTAAAGTAAATATTTTAATATTTATAAAATATTTTTTAAAAAATTAAAAAATATATTAATAATGTTGAAAGATATAAATGACAATTTTTTTCGCAAAGTGTAAATATTAACATAATAATATCAATAAAAAATCACAAAATGATCAAGAATCTGCACAATCTTATATAATATCTATATTTTATATACAGTGTAACATAATTGGTAAATAACTTTATCCTTTAAATATATGGTTTAAAATTTGATCACTAGTATGTATGAAAAATATATGTTGAAAGAAGTTAATATCTTAGATGTATCTCAGTATTTTAACAAATTAACTTTTAACACTCAACTGAAAGTAATCCAAATTTTAAAAATAAAATAAAAATATTTCCAATCAATTAAAAATTATATCAAATGTATATGTGAAAATTCAAACATAATTTAGTCATAATGCTTAAAATCCGACTAATTTCGAATAATATTTTTATAATGAAACCACAGGAATTATACCTGTTTAGAATACAGTACGAATTAAAGTGTTTTTGTTCAGTTTATTAACTTTAGGTAAAATTATATTATTAGGCAGTACCTATTAATGTTTTAAAGATAAATGTAATAATGAGCTAGTTCTACGCAAAAGAATGCAAATGATCATGCTGTTGTTCCTTTGTTTAATTTATGAAATGAATGTGTTTTAGGCAAAAGCATGCATATGAATAGAGGCACTTGTTTAACTTTTATGCAATGAATTTGTTATAGATAAAAATTTATGATCAGGAAATCCCTATTGTCTCTTTCTTTTAAAAAAGAACAATTATGTAACTAGCTGGTTATAAGTAAAATTTTATGTTTTTGTTTTTAACCAAGTTCGAAAGAATTCCTCCTCTTTCCCCTCTCCGCGTCCTAAACCAGGGATTTTAGAAGTCAAGATAATACTACTTCCTGACTAGTACCTACATTTAATGTTCATCACAATAATAATAATAATAATAATAATAATAATAATAATAATAATAAAATAAAAAAAAATAAAAAAACAATAACAATAATAATATCTGCAGTAATAATAATAATAAAAAGATAAAGAAATGATAAAAGTTTGACACACATACAGATCATTAAAGTAATTTTTAATAAGCATTTTAAAGAAATTAAGTAAGGAATAAATAAATTTATTTATTTATTAAAAATTATATTGAATTGTTTGATAATATAAAATATTATATTTAATTTAAAATCAAACAAACTAAATAGTACTAAAAATTAATTGTGCGAGAGGTAAGGAATGAGAAAAGAAAATGAGTACTATTTTTATATACTTTGAGAGTAAAACTTTTTATCTCAACTAATTATAAATCATATTAAATATAATATTTTTAAAATAGTTATTATATAATCAATTAAGGTTAATGTGAGTGGCAAAAACTCTTATCACTTGTGCAAGAGACTACTGGTTTGACGATCCTGTTGAGGTTACTTAGAACTTTTTGTTTATGTTGAAGGTTTAAGACCCTTTCAAGATAATGGAATGCCAAAAGTAATTTTGACGAAATTCATCCAACTGACATGATCACTATTCACTTGAAAAGAATTTCAAAGATGGAGATAAAAATTCAAAATTATTTTCAAAGACAAAAATAAAAGTTAAGATGTTCAAGATTAGGTAGAAAAAAAATGACCAAGTCTTGTAACAACTATGGATATCAAAATTCAAAATTAAATAGTTGATCATAAGAAGTTTTACACGTGTAAATCTTATCATTTGACAGATAGGATGAAAAATCTATAAATAGAGAACCAAGATGTTTTCCTCAGTAGAAACATTTAGTTAATCTTTATAACACCACACATACTAATAATCGTAGCTATTGATTCTATGAATAATTTGTATATTTTTACCCACTTTTCAATTCAAGTCTTTCACATTCTTGTCAACTGCCTTCAAATTTAATTTATTGCTTTCCATTTACATTTTTGCTCTTCTCTTCCCTTTTCATTTAAATCGTTTTCCGTTTACATTCTTGCATTTGTTTTTATTTAGGTTTCTGCAATCTCTTCTACCCTATTCTTTGCAAAACCCAAGTATTTTTAAATTTCTTTGTAAATTTATATTCAATTGCAATATCTTTTTCTACCTCCATTCTTCTGCAAACCCAAACTCTTTTACATTCTTCAAAATTCATTTTCAATTGCATTATCTTTCTGTACCTCTTTTCTTTTAAAAAGTCAAACTCTTTTAATTTCCTGCATTGTCTTTTATATTCCTTTTACTTTAAAACCCTTATTTCTTGAAGTCATTTACATTATTGCATGTTTATCTTCCATGCCTTTTATCATTATGCATTTTACTTTTTGAAAGCATTTTAGTTTCTTATAAATTTTGCAAGATCGCTTGGTAAAAAGTTTTGTGGCATTATGTTTCCGAGACTTTCAAACAATATTCATAATTTGGGTCGAATTGGTGCATTCGATTTAGACTAATTCAATGCTTTACTTGCAAATCTTTGTACTTTTTAACAAAGCAAGAATTGTTGTTAAATGTTGTTTTCAAAATCGAATTCAAAACTTGGTATACTAATTAGCGTATTGATCACATTAGAATTTAAACTTTAAATTATCTTATATCCTAAAGTTGAAAAAAATAATATTACTTATTTGAATAAAAAGAACTCAAAACTGATTATAAAGATAAAAATATATTTGTTGATTGGTTATTGTGAAGAATCATCTATTCAATATCAAGAAATACTTCGATTCTTGAAGCAAATTTCTACCATCAAAATATCACTAACTCTTATGAATGGAATAAACTTAGTTGAAATTGGACAAAAAACACTTCTTGAAAAACAAACTATCACACATAAATTTATATGACTAAACGATAAAAATAATTATTATAGAAAACAACAAACTTAAGGTACACTAATTAAATTCAAGAATCTTAAAAAAAAAAGAAATTAAATTCAAGAAAAAGATAACAAAAGCGATGGTGAGAATGTGAAATAGCTTGCCTTTGTGTAGGCTATTGATAATCGTTGATTCTTATAAATCAAATAAAATAATTTGCATCCATTCGAAAAATATTTAAAATTTCAAGAGATTTATTTGTTCTCTGGATGCGAACATGATCATTAAACAGAACAAATAAAATGTTGACGGATAGTAAAATATTGATTCTGCTAGCCAACAAGATCCAAAATTCCATTGAAGTTGCTTCCCAGTAAAGAGGACCCTTAGTCTGTTATCGCGGACCATAAAGGTTTGTCGTTATTATTATTATTATTATTATTATATTATTATTATTATTAATTAATATGACCACACATAAATAAAAATTCGACCAGTTCTGAACCGTGGTTAGGATTTATTTTCATTTGACGGTTATGCAATTTTCATTTAAAAAATCGTTTTTCGAGATTTGAAGTAACATTCACGTCTCAAAAGATGCAGATTGCTTTATCATCTCAACCATCATCTTTAAATACTTTTTTTCAATAATAATAATAATAATAATAATAATAATAATTATTATTATTATAATTTAAATATGTATTTAATTTCTAAAAAATATAATTTATTTTATTTTATTTTAATTTTAACTATCAAATAAATTTTAATTTACATGATAAATTATTAAACTTTCAAAATCTAAGTTACTAAATTATTTAATGTTATAACTTATAACAGAAATTAAAATAAAAATAAAAATATTTAAAAATTTAAAATAAAAATACAGTCTAAAAGATTAAAATTAAAAAAATATTTTTTTAAAAATTAAATTAATATTTAATCAATTATTTTTCTAATGAACCAGATTGCTTTATCAACTCAACCATTATCTTTGAATACTTTTCCCCAATTATTATTATTATTATTAGGAAAGAGACACTCCACGTATGTGCCTTTCTAATTTTTTAAATAAATAAAAATAAAATAAAAGAAACAGAAAAAGAAAACATTTAAAGATTAAAAGAGCAGTGGACAGTTACATTAGTTTAAAAGAATAATAAAAGTTTAAGAAGTAGTTTAAAAATAAAATTATCTAATAAATTGTGTATATTAAATAGAAATATTTTTGGCTTATTTTTAATATTAGTATAGGTTATACTTTATTCGTAAAATTAACCGTATGCGCTTGATTGGACTGCCCTTTTGGACCCAACAAATTGAACTTTAAAACCCATAATCTGCCATCTTTTCTGAAAAAATTGTCCCAACCATAGCAAAGCTTCCCACTTTCCCTTTATCATTGTTAATCTACTTTTGTCGGCGAGCACGCGTGGGAATTATATATGAACATAGTACATATATCATCATAATAAGAAAATTGTTAAAATAATAAAAGGAATCAACACTTGTATACACATATAACTAATCAAACTAGGCAAAATGATTTGGCATTTCATCAACTTACACATTTTTAATTGAGGGACGAAGGCTCCAAACAACAGATAAGAACATGATTAAGTTCCCAATCTATTGCAAAATGAGAAAAGATCCATCACTACATTAAACTTCTCAAACTTTCCATTATGGTTAATACTAATTAACGAGTTTGGTTAATTAATTAGTCATACACTGATGGTACGATTAGGATTGTTAATGGGTTGGTCTCTTAAGCCAAGCAGTTTCTTCTCCTTTATAGCTGGATCCTCCAACAGAAGAACCTTATCCTTGTCTCTAACCCCAACCATATGTAGATATTCATCATCATCTCTCTCTTTACCCTTGAACAGAAGCCTTTGCTCTCTGGGCTCAAAACTTGTGACCAGTGACAGAATCATTTTCAATTCTCCTGCAAATTATTAGTTGTTCACAACTTTTGTCATATACCCACATGAGGATTATCTCTATTAAGTGAAAAAAATAAAAATTTTGGGTGAAAAACAACCATTGAGCAGCTTGAAAAGAAAATAAACGTTTTGGGTCTTCTTTATTTCAATTTTATCATAACTTAACTCTAAAAGGTAACGCGTGAAAAAAAAATAAAAAATCTCAACTTATATACTGTATCATTAATCAAATATATGAAATCTTCAACACATTCTTTTATACCAAAATATGAAATTTACAAATAATTTGATATCAGTTTCATAAGTCTAACAACAATTAATAAAATATAATTTAATATCATTTTAGAATTTAAATTTTGATGTATGTTATTCCGGTAAAAACTTTCCCTCACCATAATACTATTTTATATGTTGCCTATATAAGTGGTCAATGCAGGATCTTCAACCCAATTTATAACAAAAATTACATAGTGATTATGAGAAATGGGTGTGGTAGAGTAGACTTACCAAAAGTTGATGTGGCCTCAATAGAAATTTCATGCGATTGTGACACAGTTGACACTATAATTGTGATCAATCCCTCCCCAGCTCTTTGGTTACTCTCCCTTTTTTGAACAAGCATGCCACCAGGCCTAAGTTCCCATTGGATTTCACCAATGCTTCTGCAACCCTTTTCAGTGGGGGGTGTTGCTTTGTTCCCACTTCCAAGCTTGGAGCTGCTTCGGCTAAACCTCATTGACCTCAACTTAATCATTTTTCTTTCTTTCCCTTTCTTGGAAGAGCTGAAAGTGGAACAAGAGGAGTTGAAGCAGTTGGGGCAGTTATATAATACTAGAAAGCGTGCATAAGGACGAAGAAAACCATGAATAAAATATATGTTGCCCTTGTGTTGCTAAAAAGCAAGACTTAGAAGACCAAAAAGCAAATGAGCTAGGAACAGATGGAGGACAAGTGAGGCATTGTTTTTTCTGCTGATTTTTTGAATGACTATGGCACATGGGTGGTGGGTACCTAAGGACACGCTTGCTTGATTAGTGGGCCAAACTTTTAAATTGAAATGGAAATTTTTGGTTAAGGAAAATGATAGTTATACGAACTGGGATCCCTCTAAAGTATTACCCACTTTGGATAGATAAAGGAATCTAAATCACAAGAATAAATATAATAAATTATGAATTTGTTAAGAGTATTTCTTTAATTTCTTAACAATAATTGATATTATTTGTTTTTTTATATTAAAATAAAAGTTTAAATATATTTTTAGTGTATGCAAAATTAACAAATTTTTATTTTTATCTTTATAAAAAAATTTCTTTAATTTTCAACTTTCAAAAATTAAAAATTTTATTTTAAAATTTTACGATTAGGTGACACTAGACTTATACTTTTGTGAAAGGTCAAGTAATTATTTTAAATAATACTCATTAATGTTTATAATATAATGTTAATATATAATATTTTTTAAAATAATTTAAATTTTTAAAATAATTATTATTTATTTACTTTAATATAAACTTTCTGAATAAAAATAATAATTCCAGATTTTATAGGAATTAAAATATATAAAAAAATAGAGGGACCAAATCATTGATTTTAGAATAAGTAAATCGATCATAAGCTATTATACAAATGTTAACAAGTACTTAAATGGTATTCTTTTTAAAATGATAATTAAAAATATTAAATAAAAATGTTTTTAATTAGTACATTAAATATTATACTTTATTAAATAGCTTTTTATTTTTAATTCATTAAAATATCCTTATGATATTTGTTAATATGACTCTTTATTAAATAAGAGTACACCGTCTTTAAGTTATTTTAATTTTTTATTTTACTCTTCTTCAAAGCATGTCACATCTCGTTTTAACTTAATTTGTTATTTTATTTCATTAGTTTGTTTTAAAGACAGATAGTTTTTCTCATTGTGTGTCGCTTGTAGTTATTAAACACTAATACCGAATCATTATTATTAACTCTGAGACTTTAAAGAATAAATATTTTGGGTAAAATCACAATTTTTTAACAAAAATCATAAATTTAATAGTAAAGAATTTATAAAAATTTATTTCATTTTTTAAATGTTCAAGTAAATAATAAGACTATCATGAAATAGTTATCGTAACAATAAGTGTTATTTCTCACCCAAAAATAAATAAATAACAAGAGAGGAAAAGTGCTCTTAATAGGTTAAAGAATATTTGTTTTCCTCTGCAAAATAGGTCATTTATATTCAAATAAATCAAAATACAGATAAATGTAATTTGAATACATTAAAGGAAGAGTGTAATTTTTCCAGAAAAATCGACATTGCTAGGAAAGAATAGATCGTACCTGGTCCAGCTTATATGTAAAATAGAAAAATCACGTTTTATTGACTCTTTGGATAAATGAACTATATGATTGAATTTAAATAAATTATGCTAAAATATTTATATTTTTTTTTTCTATGTTGCGTTACTTCAAAATGAACTTATAAATTTTGTTGGGTATTAGACTTTTTTTTTTTATGTGAAGAAAAATTCAAAAAATTAATAAGTTTTTTAATTATTTAAATGGAAAAGGATATGAAAAAAGATAAGAGAAACATTTAGATTTAAAACAAGAGATAATATCATTTGAGAGAGAAGAATAGAAGTAATTTTCGTTTACACACATAGTAACTATCATAAAATTATAATTGTTAATTCATTTATCATTAGATCGGATTAAAATTTCAACAACAAGTTCATAACATTTAATTCTTCATTGTGAACGGTTAGATTATAAAAATGAAGTTTAAATTGTGAGATACTCAATTTGAATACTAACTTTGTTATTTGAAAATTTTCATTTTCTTGTTTCTTTATTTATAATTTTTATGATTTTGTTGTTTGTGTAGCACTCTTTTATGCCTTTGATTAAAACTTTTTTATATTTTTGTTGATCATAGTAAAATTATTATTTTTTGTCTAAACAACTTATATTTTTTTTATTCTTGTTTTGAAAGACATTTTAATAAAATTATATTTCTTACATGATTATGATTTATTATTATTATTTATTTATTATTATTACTCACAAATTCTTATAAATTAAAAAATTTATTTTTATTGTGATTGAATTTTTTATTGTTATTGTATTATTTTTCTCTCCTCAAACTTGTTCATTATGAATTATTTGTTTGAAACTAACTAGCAACAGCAAAGTGGATTATAAACTTCGATGCTTAAATATTTTAGGGGGTGGGGAAGAATCCTGTTCTTGACATTTTCAAACTTATGGCTAGTTGATGTTGACGCATTATTTCAATGATTCTATTTCTCTCCAAACATAAAAACATGAAGGAGGACAATTGATAGAGATACGTCATCCTTGCGATATTAATAACCAGCCCCACATACTGAATAATTGTCTGCAAATCTATGTATTCTAAATACATACAACAATATATTTGAGATTTGATTTTATTGCAGATCATAGCGAATGGTTTTTATTTTTTTAAAATGCAAACAATGAAGGTTTAGGTAAACTACCAATTTCAGCAAACATATATGGTGGAATGCATCTCCGGATATGAGGCCTCAAATTAAGCTAAATTCTGTTCCAGAATAATATTTATTTCATACAAGACTTATGGATCAATCCGTATAATGACCAGACACAGAATTCTTACAATATAGGTTTGAACAAAAAATTGTATCTCGGTCAGAGTAAAGTTGTTTTTTGCTACATCAAAACAAAGTAGTGTAGTATATTGCATTCTCAAAACAAAAATATAACAATGTGGTATTTTCTTTAGAAGGTCATGAGACTATTTTTAAGGAATCCAAACTATCTTAGATTCTTCTAAATATCACTCATGTTATTGTAGTAGGTAATCATTTATTAAATATTATCACTCTAGTAAAATTGTTTTGGCTTAAACATCAAAATGATTTTTTCAAGTACTTACATTTACTCTCAATGTCTCGAGCTTGGTGGAGTATTTTGTCGCATTAGGATACCTCAAATTTCGATTCTCGTGGAGGCTAATCTCGGTTAACGTCATGAATTTGAATTTCCTCTAAATATGAAAATGCACCAAGTGAAATTAGATCCTTGACCTCTTATTCCTTCTTAATTATAAAAGTCATTGAGCCACTTAGCTTGGTTAAGATCTTTGTGACAAAATTTAATTTAAATCATAACAATGGACTCATTACATTATTAAGAATAAAATTATGTTTTCACTTAAGGTTATTTTTCAATCAAATTTAATTATAAACATGGAGAATTTCAGATGTGATGTCCTTAACTAGAACCATATACTTATACTTTTTACATTAGATAATAAATTGAATAACATAAAATGATATATAAAACTAAATCAAATATCCTTAAGAAATAATTTTATCAATTTAAAAATTGTGTTATCTTCTTTACAAACCTTTATGGAAATAACATAAGATATTAATAAAAATCGTAAATAACCTTATAAATAAAATATTTCAATAAATTAGTGAAATACAACAATAAGCAACAAACTTGCATCTAATATAACAACTAAGACCATTTGTAAAACTAAATAATACCTCAATATATATAAATATAATGTACCAAAGGTTAGATAGTGTCAAAACGTCTTAATGGAATACAATTTACATAAAATTCACTATACACTCAAAAGATATATAGTATGCAATGATAATCGAATAAATACAAATATGAGTTTTAGGTTTATCCAAACCCAATACATCAAAATGAGAAAATCTAAGACTTAGAGCATTCATTTATACCAATCATCTAATCCTACCTCATAATTGCAGCCAGATTAACCCTAAAAAGACCCCTAGGAAAAATTCTCCTGAGGATCTTGAGAAAGATCCTCTGCGAGGTCTTTCTCTTACTCATCATTAAAGTCAAACTTTATCAATATTTTTGGATCTTCCTCTCTTTGTCTTTAATATCATTGTCTACTAGATTATTCTCATGTGGCCATCAATTCTATGCTAGTCCCAAAACGAGACAAGCACGATGTTGATAGAGTCTATCAAATACGTTGGGAACATCCTATGAGCAAATACGATGTGCGTAGGTTCATCCATCCAACTAGCACCACATGGAATGATTTCAAAGGAAGAAAAAGAGTCAGATGGTGACGCCTTGCTCCTAACGTATGAGGGTGTCAATTGAGTGAACAAGACATGTAGATTGAAAGTCAATGTCTTAAGTGAAGAATTTCCTACTGGATCAATAAGGATCCTAAGTCTTTCCATGAAATGATCTTCCTCGAAGAGCTCATTGTGGGTCCACTCCCTAGCATGTAGTGTTACCCATATCGTTTGGTTAACATCGTCCTCTAAAAAAATATAAAATGTGTACAGGTGAGTCTTCATCCTCAATCAGGCTAATAAACAATTATCGAAAGATTGCACACAAAAACACAAGCACCTTGATGACACTTTCACGGGTCACACTAGTATCTCATATTACTTCGATTAACTATTCACTTATCACATTATCGATCTGCTACAATTAGAATATCCAAGAACTTAGTCGTCTTACTTTAATAAAATTGAATGACTTATTGGGAGTACACTATCACCTTGGTACCTAGACAGGTTATCACTAATCAAAATTATCTCACATATGTTGGGTTGCCAAGTTGGCTTCGTGACACCAGTCACCACTTGACTCCCAATCCCCTAGATTCATTAATTAACTATCTAATCAATAGGTATTAGTCTATCATGTAATCCTGCGACTCTACAGATAGTCTCCTCAATAATACCCCATCTCGATTTATTCGTTGTGGTTCATGTGGTCTTTTCTACACATATACTAGTACATGAAAATGACCATTAGAATTCATTTGCTTTTCAACATACAAACGAAGACCAATTTCTCTTTCTCCACTATCACAATGGCTTAAATCATGGATTGACATCAATCACAACACATGGTCTCATCATTGATAAACATATCATCTAATTGGACGAAGCGCCAAATGACCTTAAAACGCCCACCTGACATCTCACCCCAAAGGGTCATTATATTCTAATTTTGTCTCGTTTCGAACATGAACACTTTCATTTCGTCATTTTTTGCACAACCCATCTAAATAGGTAAACTCATTTCTCCATTCATTCGTTGCCATACATTTAGTTTTAATCATAAAACCAAAATACATCACACATCTCGTTCCACTATGAATAATACTAGTAGTTTTTACAATTTTTAAAGTTTTATGATAAACCTCACCTACTCTTCATTTTAGATATGTCATTATTTCTCAAAGGCCCTAAGTTTTTCACTACATCCAAACTTAATTATGTCTAGACTCTAATTCCTTATTAATCAATAAACCTTATTATTATTTCATTCTCACTTTATGATAATTATTATTGATTCACTACTTCTCAAAGTGAATATTTACAATTACTTATAATCACATCCCAAGTTTACAAATGCATTTTCTAAGGAGTCTATTTGCCCTACACAAGGACCCATGATCTTCATGTCCCTCAAACAAAACAAATATGATCACACAAAGTTCAAATACTCAACATAGTTGTCCAAGGGTCATGTTCCTCTTCATCTCTAGATAAATAGAGTAATACAAAAATAATAATAAATAATAACCAAATAATCACAATTTAATTGAACATCCCAAAAAATTCATGTCAAACCTTCCTCTATAGGCTAAATCCCTACACAAAGCAATAATTACTATGTTTTTCTATTTAAATTTTTTTACTTGGCATCCTTTGTTTTCTATGATTTCTAGAATTCTAAAAATAACAAACTAAGTCTAATTGCCTTAAATTTTTACAAAGTTCACTTGCAATCTCTCAAGCATATTTAGTAATTTTTCAACTTTAGATAACATCATTTAGTACCATTTTCAAATTTAAAAAGACTAGTTACTCAAAAATATAACTTACATCATTCTTAATTAAATAAATACTAAATTAACTTCTAAAATTGTCATAAAAATTTTCATCACTCTATAGGACCAACCAAACTCAAAATAATTTTCGTCATCTATAATTGAAGCAATAACCATTTTTTATTCAATTTATAATCACCAAAACAACAAAATTAAATTTCAATAATCCTTTTAACTAAAATAGTTCCCTTGCATATTTAATTACTAAAAAGATCATGGATCATCATCACAACCTAATTATTACGAAATTTTTCAGTTGTCCAATTTTCTATACCAATAATTTTATAAAAATTATTTTACGTTCCAAATAGATTAAGCAATATGCAAAGAAAAATAGATTAAAAATACCAAATGTGTTAAAAAAATATAAACAAATTACTATTAACTTCAAAGACTAAGAACTTCATGAATGTCATAATACCATCACAAATTATCCAGCAAATATTTTAAAAAAATCCAAATAGTGATAATGTACAATAATCCATAAATCATTTTCCAATTGTAATTGCAATTTCATAAAATATATGGAATAATTCAACAATCCATAGTGTCATAAACACATTAGAACATAAATAAATATAATTTTTTTGGTAAGAAAATGAAAACGCTTCATACTTAGAGGTTTCTCACTCCAAAAGCTTTATTTGTGGTGTTGTTGGAGAGGATTTGACCTTTTCTTCACTATACTAGAAGATGGTAATAAGAGATTGAGTGGAAGGCTCCCAAATTATAGAGAGAAGCTCTGCATTTTTAGTAAGAAAGAAAATGATTTTTAGAGAGAAATTATAGGGTTTAGGTTACTTAGAGAAGAGGGTTAAAGAATGAGCATTTTCTCTCTCTACTAAGCCCCCTCCCCCCATCTAGGATGGTCAATGCCTTATCCTATGGGCTTGAAAATCATTGCTTTGTTTTAATTGGGCTCATACAAGGCCAATTAAATTAGGTCTAGGAACATTTAGTTTTGTAGTCTTTTTACAATGTAATTTTCATTATTTTGAATTAATAACAAGTAGTCTAATTAGTTATATTTAACTTACTATAAAATAAATATTTTTCTAATCTACAATTTAATTAATTATTTCTCTTTAATGTCATTTTAATTTGTCTAATGATTAATTTAATTAATTATTGTTTATGAGTTCTTATGCGGTTAATTTAATTAATTATTATAACATATTAATTAATTATTTTCTAAATTCAATAAACATCCACAAATCACATATTATAAATAACTATAATATTTACCTATCAAAAATTAAATTAATAAATAATCAATAAATAAAATAAATGATACAACATGTAAATAAAAATATAGATGTTTCAAGGTGTTACAATTCTCCTAATTATAAACAATTGTTGTCCAAATTTTAGGTATTTGGGAAGAGATTTGGATATTGTTCGCGCATTTTATCCTTTAACTCCCATATAATATCTTTGATCGTATTGCTCCACATTACTTTGACTATTTTTTTTATTTCTCCCTCAAATTTTCTTCATTTTGCGGTGTTTGACCTTTACAAGTTAAGTCTCATAGCTCAAATTCTCTCCTATTTGTACTATGTCTGATTCAATGACATGTGTAGGGCCATGAATATACCTTATCAATTGAGAAACATGAATAACATCATGGATGTTCGATAGAAAAAAGTAAGGCTATCTTGTAGGAAACAAGATCTATACAACAAAGTGTTTAGTGAGGTCCTATGAATTTTAGAGTAAGCTTTTAGGATTTTATCACTTGTTCACAATATTTAGCAAGAGGACCAAACTATAGAAGTAACAATGAGTATTTAGAAGTTGTTTCCACAAGTACTTATGCACTATTAGGTGAATTTGACATTATTTATAACAAAGGTTTAAAAGAAATGATAATTTAATTGAGAACTAACACTAATTAAAATAGAAGTAATTAAAATTGAACGTAATAGCAAAGAAATCAAAGTAAATATATTTAGAACTTTTATCAAAAATGTGAATTGCAATTAATCGATTGAAATTTAATGTGATGAATGTTGCTGGAGTCAAATTTCATCAAAACTCTAATATGATGTAATATTAACATAAAATCATGTATCATTTCAATATATCAAAATTCATATAAAATTCTTAATCTCTAATTCCTTAAGTAGATTGAGACAATTTTTCCTTAGTAAGTCCTAATTTCTTAGGAGTTTTAATGAGGAAATTTGTATTAACCATATGAATTAAGAAGGCAAGGTCAATAAATCAACATTCATTCTTAAATCTAAGATCTATTGATTTCTTTATTTTAGATTTAGAATTAAAATGTGTTTTTCAATCACAAATCAATTCCCAAAGTATGTAAATGGATTATTAAACCATAAAAAAGAATCAAACATAAAAATAGAGATATAGTATATTAAAATGAGAATAGGGTAGAGGTTTTACAAGTACATGAACGAGTTTCATTAGATCCAATCCTAACAACTATAGATCTAGCTGCTCCTAGCCATAAAAATGAACAAAATCCATGGAAAATTGATAGAAAATCATGGAGAATCAATTAGAGAGCTCCAAAGGTCCTTTTTGTAGAGAATTCTCCTTGGAGTACATGTAGTGTGTTAGAGAAAGTACATAAAATCCCATTTTTATAAGTGCTAAGTCATAAGTGGCACACTAAGTGCAACCTTCCTTACATTAAGTGCATATCTTCATTTATTTCAAGGTTTCTCAGTGGCTATTGTGTTAAGAAAAAGAGAACCTTATGCTAAGAATGGAGTTTTGAGTTGGCAGAGGTTTTAGTGAGTTTTACACTAAGCACAAATAAGTTACACTAAGTATGGAACAAGCAAAGGCTATAACTTCTCCCAAAAGCTCTCTATAAAGGTGGCATTGAGCACAACCTTCTTTAATGTAAAGTGTAACTTCCATTATATTGCTTCTTTAAATTTCCACTTCTTTTTCTTCATATTTTCTTAAAAACAAAAATAATAATTTTAATGAGAATTTGTTTAAAAGCTAAAAGCTACATCCTGTATCTAAAGTATAATTATTAAGAAAATTAAAATCAAATAAGTATCAAAAGCAAGGAAAAGATATGATAAGTGTCAAATGGTAAGATTGAAAGATAGGTAAAGTTGAGACTTATCATTGCCCTACCTACCTCATTTGTAGGTGTGACTTTTCAAAATACAAGATCACCTTCCTCAAACTCAAGTGATCTTTCCATTGGTTAACATAACTTTTTTAATGACTTTGGATAATTTTCATGTTTTCCTAAATCCTCTTAACTTTTTTAGTAGTTTGTTTTTCTAATTCTAGCCAAAGAATTATTCTTTGCAATCTTGGTAGCAACAAATGGGTGTTTTACACCTTCTACCATAAATAATCTCAAAATATTTCATTCCAATATTTGCATAAAAGATATTGTTGTATGTAAATTCTGCAAGTAGTAAAACTTCATACCAACTTTCAAGATGATTTAACATGCATACTTGCAACATATCCTCCAAAGACTAAATTGTTCTCTCAATTTGGTCATTCGTTTATGGGTGGTTTGCAAAACTAGGTCATAATTTCAATTCAAAGCATGATGTAGGTTTTATTAGAACCTTAATGTGAACCTTGGATCTTTAAAAAAATAATACATGAAGTCATCCCATGTAGACGTACTATCTCTATGATATATAATTGGGTCAACTTCTCTAGAGAATACTTGACATTAATAGATAAAAAATGGGAACACTTTGTTAATGTATCAACAATAGCCCAACTTTCATCAAAACCTTTCGTTGTTGGTGGCAAACCCACCGCGACATGCAAGGAGATGTTATCTTATTTCCATTTTGGGATCTCCATTGTCTACAAAATTCTTGTTGGCTTCTAATGTTTTGCCTTTTCTTTTTGATAACTCAAATAAGCAACTAGATATTTTAAGATATCTCTCTTCATACTTGACCACTATAACATCTTTAAATTAATATACATCTTTATATCAAGGCGCAAGCTAAATTTACTATTACTACCTTATTCCAAGATAAGCATTATAGTCTCTTTGTCTTATAGTACATATATCTTATCGTCAAATCTCAAGATACCATTATCAACCATACTAAAATCCAAAACTTTGTATGTTCCCAACAATTTGTTTTTCTCACATAAAGCAAGGTCCAACAACTATTTCTCCTTAAGAGTCTCAAGAAATTCGCTAGCTACTAAGATCCTCCCATAACTAAGGTGATTTTGGAGATATTTCTACATATAGATTGAGATCCCTGGACTTTTTTTTATAAATTCTAACTCCTTCATTGTCACAGCCGATACATGTATAGTATTTCTACCAAGAGTATCTAACACCATTTTTGCCTTTCTATGATGGTACATCAATTGGAATTCATAGTCATTAATAAATTTAATCCAAAATGTTTGCCTCATGTTGAGTTTTTTTTTTATTGATAAAGAACTTCAAGCGCTTGTGATCATTAAATATATCAAAAATCAGTCCATACAAATAGTGTCTTTAGGTTTGCAAAGCAAACACCATTGTAGGATAAGTAGGGTAATTTCTCTCATGGGTCTATAATTACCTTGAAGTATAAACTATGTAACATCATATTTAAAATAAATAAATTATTTTCAGGAAAATAGTCCTAAATTAAAAATTTATAATTTACTTTAAAATATTTTAATTTATTTGAAATTTAGAATTTAAACTTAGAAGAAGTGTTACTTAAATTTAGGAAGTAATATAATTAGGAGAGAGAAGAGATTATAATTAGTTAAGATGGATGATTTTTAGTAAAATAGTTTTAGATAAATTGAAGAATAATAAATAAATAAATATATATAAGAATATTTTAATTTTGAAGTAGAAAATCATAAAATAGATTTAGAAATTTTAAAAATAGATGGAGGTATAAGAAAAAGAGTAGAAATAAGAAGGTAAAAAACATAAAATAGTAATATGAATTTTAGAAATAAAAATTTGTATTTTATAATTAAATATACTGTTAAAATAAATAAAAATAAAAATAT